>JAVXUL010034894.1:0-11264 GCA_035590515.1 Trichilia minutiflora
TAAATATGGTTTTAGCCTACCATATTTGAAATATTTGAGACTAAATAAGGCTAGTAAAGTTCTAGAAGAAATCCACAATGAAATCTGTAGCAGTTATGGAGGAACCCATTTTCTTATGTATAAAATCCTTCAACAAGGTTATTATTGGCCAACAATTTTGAAGGATGCCTCTCAGATTGTTAGATTATGTCATAAATGTCAAATTCATAGAGATATTCTAAGGCAACCACCAGAAGAACTCTCTTGCCTCTCTAGTTCTTGGCCTTTTTCTCAGTGGAGTCTAGACTTAATCAAACCACTGCCTGCTGCCTAAGCCAACACTAAGTATACAATTGTTATGATAGATTATTTCACAAAGTGTGTAGAAGCAAAGCCTCTCTCTAACATAACTGAGAAGAAGACAATAGCATTAGTGAAGTAGAATATAATTTATTGCTTTAGAATCCCACAAGTTCTAGTAGTTGACAATGGAAAGCAATTTGACAACGTCAGATTTAAAAAATTATGCTCAGATTTTGGTATTGATCTAAGATTTTCTATACCAGCTCATCCTCAAGCTAATAGACAGGTGAAAGCTGTCAATAAAATAGTTAAAAAAGCCCTGAAAAAAAAGTTCTAAGAGCACAAAGAGGCATGGATCGGTAAGCTGTCCAAGGTACTTTGGGCTTATAAAATAACCCCAAAAGTTGCAATATGAGAATCTCTATTTCTTCTAGCTTTTGGATATGAAGTTATGATCCCAATTGAAATTGACATCCTGACTTTTTGAGTTGAAGATTACGACGAAGGGAGGAATGAAGCCAATTAAAGACTAGACTTAGATTTGTTAGAGGAAAAATGAGATGAAGCTGTAATAAAGACAATAGCCCACCAATAGAAGGTGACTCGATATTACAATTAAAAAGTTAGACACTAAACCTTTTAAAGGGGGACTTAGTTTTTAGACAATTAACCTTCAATACAAGACTTCCTGATGAAGAGGTATTTGGAGCCAACTGGGAAAAGCCATACAAAATCTTTGAAGTTCTCAGACTTGAGGTCTACAAGCTAGAAAGCCTGAATAGAGTACGAGTCAGAAAGCTTTGGAATGCTGAAAAGTTGAAATTATACTATCCCTAATCCAACCCTCTCTGATCCAACACTGGGCATCATACATATCTATCTCGTAAAGATATTAGATCCTGTCACTCTTAAAACACTCTATCAGTATTCAACTTCTATGTTTTCGGTTGGTGAACATTCTTCTCTTCTTATTAGAGCCTACTGTGGATGTGAAAGGTTACTTGTAAACAGAACTAAAGGTTACTTGTTAAAACACATGTTGTTTATGGGACCACGTTGTCCTTGATCTAAGATCGCATACTGATATGGGGCCACATTGTCCTCGACAAAGACCATTGATATTTATGAGACCACGTCGTCCCTGATCTGAGATCACATACTGCTTATAGGACCACATCATCCTTGATCCAAGAACGTATAATGGTATGGGACCACATTGTCCCCATTCTAAGATAGCACGCTGGTATAGAACTATGTCGTCCTTGACAAAAACTATATGCTATTTATAGAACCACATCATCCCCGATATGAGATCATATGCTACTTTTGAGATCATGTCATCCCGGATCTGAGATCGCATGCTGATATAGGATCACGTCGTCCCCGACAAAAACCAGATGTTATTTACGGGATCACACCATCCTCGATCAGAGATTACATGTTGCTTATAGGACCACGTCGTCCCCAATCCGAGATCATATGCTGGTATAGTACCACGTCATCCCCATTTTGAGATCGTATATAGGTATAAGATCATGTCATCCCCGATCCGAGACTACATATTGTTTATGGGACCATGTCATCCTCAATCAGAAATCATATGCAGCTTATAGTACCACGTCATCCCCGATCCGAGACCAATGATAATTGTGATCTACATTTCTATTACTCTTATACTCGGATCATTAACTAGATAAGTTAAATATTTCTTGTCTATTGTAAAGGCAATTCATATTTATGACTGATGAAGTCGGTGATATTTGTTATGGTAATTCTATGCATCATGTGTTTGCCAGCCATCTCAATTAACTACTATGATACTACTTGAACTCATCTCGACACTTAGTGAGATATTTTCTAATTGTTTTATCTTAGTTAACTACTGAATTATCAATTTATGCCATATTAACTTCTATATTTGGTAAAACATTTTCGAAGTGACTTACGTCGGTTAAGTTTTGTAATTTTAAGTTATACATGTGAATAACTTTCATTACTTAACCCGTTTTGAGTATTATACAAGTACAAATAGGTATTATCTCATAAGATATTTGTCTGAGCAAAAGGATAATAATTACAAAAACAGAGATTTAGAGGGATATCCAATGTTGAAGGAAAAGTATTTCATTTATAATTTTTCCTTTACATTAAAATTAAATTACAAAAGATCAGAGCCTAAGTCTCTACATGTGTGGTCTCTTCCTGCTACTCTAGAGACTTAGGTCTCTGCTCAGTGAGAAGTCCTACGAACGATACGTTTAGAGGCTCATTCTATGTAGACAAAGGGTCGGTAATGGTAGTCTCGACAAATGGATCAAAAATGAGGGCATCTTTGTTTGTATCGGCGACTGCTTCCCTAAAATCTGGCATTTCTCTCTTAAGGGCCTCGTATAGCTATCCGAGGTCAAGATGAGGGTACTTGGACTTGAAGTTTTGACAAGTCAAGTCTATCGCTTCATCTATTTTAGCCTTAATAGTGGCCTTGGCCGTTGCCATGGCTTCTTGGGCTTTCTTGATCTCCTCGGCTACCTTTTTTCTCATGAGCTCCAGCTCAGATTCTTTATAGGACAGTCGAGACTTGAGGTTGGCTTTTTCTGTATTTAAGTTGGTCTGCTCAGACTCCAAGGCCACCACTCAGATTTTCAGCTCCTCCTTTTCTTTGGCTCATGTCGACTCCTTCTCTTCAAATTTTGTTCTCTTCGTTGCCAGAGTAACCTCCATTTCTTTGAGTACCTTCAATGCCTAAGTGTTCTCATTCTCTAATTTTTGTAACTTTCCTGTTTGATCCTTCCTAGCTTCCCATTAAAGTTTCATCTGTTGTATCGCTTGTATCAAAACAAGTTGTCAGTATATTACAAAAAGAAATCTTCAAAAACTTATTACAGTACCTACCTACAGTCCCCATCAATACATGAATTCCATTGCTTCTTCATCCTTTCAAGATTTCAAATTCTGGGAGACACTAGGAGCGATGTATTTCCCTGCATCGCTCATCAGCCCTCTAAGATGAGCGTAATGTTGCCTCTTCTTTTCAGGGATGTTATCAGGCCTGAGCTCAGGGACATTTATCAATCAAAAAAGGTTATCCCTAAAAGTAGACTTTGGGGTGATGACCACCCTAGTCCTCTTTTTCTTAGGGTCCTTTTCGATTAGAGGAGGCTCGTTCATCACCCTCTTTCCCTTGTCTCTATTGTGAATTCGAGGGTTGATATCAGAATCCATGTTTGAGAGAACCTCTGGACTTCGCCACCTTTTGAGTACAAGACCTCCTGCTCCCACCACTTGCTTTCCCCTTTCTTCATCCTAATGTAGTTTAACAGAGGTCTCGGCCTATTTCTTTTTCCCTGTCACTTGACTCAGGGCATCAAGAGAATTTTCAAAAGGTTTCTTTAACGCCATCACTCTTGCAAACAACAAGGAAAATGGTCAATAACACATGTATACATCACAATATTATACAAGAAAAGAAAACAAACAACTACTTTGAGCACGTAATTCATTTTGTGAAGATTTACAAACTCCTTATTCGAGGTATATTTTATTAAACCCAAGACGAATAGGCTCATATCAGAAAGCAAGATCTTTTGATATGCGACTAAGACCTTGCTATTTTAATAATTTCTAAACTGCGGGGGCTCATTTCTTTTTCTCTCATCCACACTAGAGCTTCACCAAAAGTTCTTGGGACTGGAATATCTGGTTCTAAGTTCTAGTTACCACTTATAAAGAACTATTTATTCTTCCAGTCCTTATTACAGGTGGGATTTTCTTGGATCGGGTTTGGCTTCTAAGGCCTCGCTTGGAGGTAGTACTAACCAAGATTCTTATCATGGTTTCTCTTAAGCATATATATAGGTGCTCTATTTCTTCAATGGAGGGCGGTGAGTCAGATATTTGTCTCCATAAAACATACAGACCCGACAATATTCTCCAGTTATTCAGACTAAGCTGGTAGGGTGCTATCTTAAACGATGCAAAGACTCAGAAAAAATAACCCTGCAAAGGTAATCTGACCCCTAAATAAAATAGTTCTTCATTGAAGGCAATTTTACCCTCAGGAGGACTACTGGGCTTTTTATTAGCCTCGAGGAGCTCAGAGGTAAACATCCTTGGGTATTTCAAAACATGATGTATAAGCTTCTAAGTCAGTTTCTAACACCGTAGAGATGAACCAATCATGTTCATATGCGGTTTTGGCCTCTGAAATTGGCGATAGGCTAACCACCAACGCCAAGTTCCCTCCTGAGTTGTCTCTCCCAGTTGCAGTCTCTGGTGTGGTAGAAGAAGAGCTAGAAACAGAAGTCATTTCTTTCAAGAAAACACAGGGAAAAGATTAATGAGGCTATTATGGGGTCATCAACATCTTAAAGGCACTATCATTCCTACACATAGTCACTATGTTTTAATCTTCAGAGCTAAAAACAGATTAAGATTTATTTTTTACAACTATTTCTTTTTTGGAATAATTATTCTACTTATTTATAAATTTTTAAATACCGTTTACACCTAATAGACATGTAGGTATTCGATTTTCTATCGTTTATTGTCACAATACATAATCCAGAAAAATAAGATAGTCTAAAGTATTGATGAAAAAACTTACTGATGAGAATGATAAAGCAGAAGACGAAGGAGAAATTTGCTAAAAAGATGGTTGAAGATCGAAGACAGAGATCACAAAGAGCCCTAGAGCTATTTGAGAGAGTTTTCTATTGCAAACAAAAGGGAAGAAAAGAGGCCTGAATAAAAAGACTGCTGTATTTATAGTGGCATCAGTAGAAGACATGTGGATGAAAAAACTCTAATCACAAACTAAATCTAATGGACAGAGACCTGCCATGTCACTCAAGTCTATAAACTGCCAAAGGTCACATCTTTTTAAATTTGAAATCAGTTAGGCCCACCCTGTCAGACTGATTAATATGGTCCCAAAAATTTCGGTCATTTTAGTCAGAGCCTCTAAAGTGACAATTGTACAGTAATTTTTTAAGTTTTTAATTAAAATTTTCTTTTAATTAAAAACCGAGGGGCTTGATGTTTGGGTATTTTACCAGAGTCTAGTCCAAAAACCTAGGCCCATTATTTAGATGCATCAATCCATCCAAGCCCATGAAACAGTGGTATTCTAAGATCTCTTTTCATAACACTAAAACAAAAGTCTCTTAAGCTGCATCATCATTTTTCGAGAACTTGGACTTCTCGAATCTTACCCACTAACACCTGAGATTTCTCAGCCTGCATTCTTGGAAACCTAATACGTCTCAGAGCACTCTGATCGAGACCTTAGACGTCTTTGTATAAACCATCTGACCTATTGATCTTTCAGAATATTCATTTATACATGTGGACAGGTACACGTGTTACTTTTCATAACAGTCACACCCTGCGATTCCCGTAACAAACTTTCAGAGGGAACCAATAACAGAATACACGTGTCTATGGTTATGCTTGCAAATGATTGAAAAGCAACAGAATGCGGGAATAACGAGGGAGGTTCATTCTTTTTTAGGGGTAACGAATATTCCAACTTTGAGACAGACACACAGATTTGTTCTCTCTCTAATCATCATCTTTATCGTGCTCTCTCTTTCTCTCTTTCTCTCTTTCTACTCTTTCAACTCTCACACACAAATAAAACCCTTATTGACTTAAGTATCGGAGGATTTTCACCGGGAAACATGCTTTACTCCTGAGAATTTTTGTGTTTTGCAGACAAAGACCTATAGAAAGTGAACGTGCTTAAAGAAAAAAAAGTTAAAGTAAGAGATTGGAGGCGAGAAACCAATTTCTTGCATCACCAATACTAATTTAAAATAAAATAATATAAAAGGCAATTTTACAAATATACTAATTTAAAATTAAGTAAAACAGAAAACAAACATGCAATTACACGAGTTCAAATTAAACATTGCAAAAGACAAATATATATAAACATAATAAGTACAAGTTTATAAAAAAGAAAATTTGTAAGTCATATAATACTATCAACATTACCAAATATCATTCAAATATGAACAAATTGCATAAATGAGTATATACTATACACTATCCTAAGAATTTTTTTTTTAAAAAAAACAAAGTTGTTCCATGAAATGGAGAGACATTGCAAATAAGTATAAAAAATTTACTAATATCCTTAAAAATTATATTAAGCTAAAAAGTAAATAAAATTTTATCAAGTTGTCAGAGTTAATTTTAGAATTACTCAATCAGTAATGCATAAAGTTTGTGTTAAATGATTTTAAAGTATAATATAATAATACAAAATCATATTTAATAGTGTTCTTAACTGTTGTGTTTGGTATTTATGTTTCTAATAGTATCCAAAATTTTATTATTTTATTAAGTTTATGATTAAATTTATTGTTCTAATATTATTTTTAATAATAAATTGATGTTATTAATTTGTAATTAATAATTAATTATTTTTATATCATTTAAATAACAAAATAAACCTTAATTTTAATTTTGTTATAATTCAAATAATGTATTATATGAAATAAGTTTTTAAATAAATTATTTTTTACAAATTGGCCCAAATGATCCATAGATTAACAATGCAAATTTACGATTCGATCTACAAGATGCGAATTTTAAATTTTGCATTCCATATTTAATTTATTGATCCACCATCCATAAAATGCAGGATCGAATCAGGTCGAATTGTGCGATTATGCAAATTAAATTAGATTCTGAACACCCATATACTGTGAGAGTGTAAGGATATGATTGATAACTGTAGATCTTTCAACATGGGGAGTCAATCCTTCTCACACTCATCCGGAGCAAGTGAAATAATGACTGTCCTGGGAGGAAAACTTGGTGTATGTTTCTCTCTTCAAACACAGAAAATCGTTTGATCATGAAACCTCTTGAGAAGGGCGATGGATTTGCTTGAGTTTAATAATTTGTTTAGAAATTAATTTAGCTTCTGTTACTTATAACTTTTTCAAAACAAATTAGGTTTAAAATATTGGACAAATGACAAACACCTCTTTAAAATATTGAAGTTTGAAAGTTGTGACAATTACTTTTTTAAAGTTCATCCCATCTTTGAAAAAGTTAAAAGGACTAAAACTAATTCTGTAATTTTATAGAAGTACTTTATCATTTTAGAGGTATGATAATAATTTGTATGATTTATTATTAAGGGCATAATTATAATTATAACCTAAAATGAGACCATAATAACATTTTAAGGGAAAATTGTCACAACTTCAAACTTTAAAGGAATTTATTACAAAAAAATAGAGTAACGGATAATTGTCATTTTGTGTAACCATAGGAGATATTTGTCGTTCTCCCTTAAAATATTTAAACATATGAAAATCTTCAAGTACATGTATTTACATTTTGTTAAATTTTGGATTGATAACTTTAATACATTAATTATTCGATTCTTTGGGTAAAGAGTTCAACAAAAATTTTAAAAGGCTGCCATCTAAAATTCTTATTCCCTTTTTTTTTTTAAATATTGAGTAGTGCACACATCTAATAAAATTATATTATTTAAATAAAAATTTTCAATTGTAAAGTCTTCGCATACTTTGAAATAGTAAAGATTTTTTCTTTGTCTCTAATGAGTTTTAATAGTAGATTTACTTTCAAAGTCATAATTTGATAGTTTAATAACCATTTATATTTAACTTTTTAATCGAGTTCAAATTTAGAGGCAAGCAGGTTTAGGATATAATTATAAAAAGAAATATATTATAACTTTTAATCTCTGAAAAATTGAAAAATAAAATAATTATTATCGAGTATAAAATCAAACATAACATATGACACTTTTAATCTATAGCTATGGACAATACTTACAAACAAAGCCCTAACATATTTAAGAGTGTAATTGATTTGTCAAGTGATTTTCAAGTTAAAATTTGGAACTAATCCTCTCATAATGATAATAAATGTATCGTTTATCACAGAATTTCTATTATTATCGCTTTGGTTTCTTCCTATTCTAATTTTAAACATACCATTCCCTATTTAATTTTCAGCCATTCATTTTATTTTTCTTCCTCCTTTCTCTCTTCTTGGTAATTGACAGTTGGAATGGCTTTTCTACATTTCCCTAACCTTGGTCAAAATTAATGAAGCAAAACCAGGAGAGCCAACCAGCTGTTAGGCTGTTTGCATGAACAAATTTACACCCAAAAATTGCCATAAAATACCCATCAAACGATATCTTAGACAGCCCTTTTTTTACAGTTTTACAGAACAAGCTTACTAGCTATCAGTTTTCCCATATCTCTGCCAATATAAACAAAGCTGGTATCGCATGCTTTTCTACAGCTTCAAAGCCATTTATTGATTATACAGCTTCACATTTACAGTTTCAAAATGGTCTCAAAGATTTTCTTTCTTGGAATCATTGCCCTTTCTTTCTTCACAGTCTGCTTGGCTGTTGATAATAGCAATCTTCTTGATTTCTGTGTTGCGGACCAAAGAAGCCCAGGTAATAATTAACATCGGTAATATATGAAATTCGAGAATCTCTTCTCTGCACCTGATACATCAGGCTGAGGTTAATCAATGGTGGCCAACTCGAATGGTTGGTGAGCTGATTGGCGCTAACCTAATGTGTCAGGTGCAGCAGGGAAGTTTTGGCGATACACACATCTTGATTTCAATAATAACGTCGATTTTCAGATTTTAATATGAATTGCTGATAATCTGTATGTCTTTCTTTTGTTGGATATTTTTCAGTGTTTGTGAATGGTGTAGCATGTAAGGATCCTAAGACAGTTCAGCCTGAAGATTTCTTTTTATGCGGGCTACACATACCCGGAAACACGTCAAATCCTTTCGGTTACAGGATTACTTCCGCAAATGTAGCTCAGATTCCAGGGCTTAACACTCTCGGAATCTCCTTGGTTCGTATTGATTATGCGGTTGATGGTTTAAACCCTCCTCACATTCACCCTCGTGGTTCCGAAATCATGACAGTCCTAGAAGGCAGCCTGGAAGTTGGATTCATCACCTCAGGTCCCGATTTTCGTCACATTTACAAGGTTTTAAACAAGGGTGATGCCTTTGTTTTCCCAGTTGGCCTCATTCATTACCAGAAAAACATTGGAAATTCCAGTGCCGTCGCCATTGCAGCTCTCAACAGCCAAAATCCTGGAACTATTGCCCTAGCAAATGCGCTTTTATCCTCGAAACCAGATATCAAAGCTGACCTTCTTGCTAAGTCTTTCCAGACTGATGTAAATGCTATCGGTTACCTGCGTGCGAAGTTTTAATTATCATGTCCAGCTTTAGCAGCAATATTGTTTCTATATGTAACATTTAATTAAACCTTATGGATTCAATGAATTAATTATCCTGTCTATGGTTTCCCATCAATTATGGCCTAAATCTTTAACATTACAAGTTTTCATTGGAGTTATATATGTGTTTGTGAAATTGCTTAGCTTTTATCCAAATGAATTGAGAAAAATGCAATCCTTGAAGAGCACATCCTAGTTCCACAGAGAAAAAAAAAATTAAGATTCGAAGGAAGGAAAAATATTGTGATTTAAAGGAAAAAAAAGAAATAGGGCTTTGGGTTGTCGTGATCTCCTCAAAGTGATTTCCATAACACTTTTTTCTTCAAGTCTTAAATTATACTATTATGTTAAATTATCACTCGACCTGAAAAATTAATTTTAAAAAATAATAATCCAAATAATTGTATTTAAATATTTTTAACACTGTAACTATAATTATAAGAATACTAATCGCTTCATTAATAGTTTCCATTCACATTTGAATAACTATTTTGTTGTTAGATGAAAATGCTTGATGGATCCTCTTTTTATGTTTTGTGACCACAATTGCCTCGTAATTCCTAAACAGTCCTCACCAGGCTCTTTCAACGTACTCTCCACCAATTCCTTCGATTTTGAACAAAGCAGCAAAGATGAGTTTTTCTTTGAAAACATTTTTTTTAATTTTTTTTATTTTGTTGTTGTGCTGATTTATGTTTAGAAGTCAATTACAAATAGGGATGGTCGTAAAGCAGAATATTTTGGGTTTTATAAAAAGAAAAGAAAATGATATATAAGATATGATAGAAGGGAAGACAGGATTTATGAACATGTGATCTGCAATCAACAAAATGAAACGAAGCTTTTAATAGGGTGATCAAATATCCACAAAGCCTGATGATTTTGATTTTGATAATATATATATATATATATTTTCTAGATCAAATGGCTCTTTAAAATTACTTTTTTTTAATATTTTTAAACGGTTAGGTTTAAAAGGTTTTAATGTTTAATTAATTCTTACATATGTATTAATTACATTATATTAATTACATGTGTTTGGGTAATTTACGAAGAGACCAGCCCACAAATCCAAGCCTATTATCCTGAAGTACTGATCCCTTTAAAGACCTATAATAAGGTGACGATCCGAGACTTTCCTCTCCAATGTTAAAGTAAAGTCTCTTATCTATTATGGTTCGAGGCCATGTATTCAAGAAAACGTCTTAGATTACGCATAGCAAAAATATGTTCACGGTTAATTGATGGTACTGTTGTCCTACACTTCCTTTTGGAGATCTAAGCAGTTAATTATTATATAAGTTTTCACCTGAGACCTATGACATCTCGGAACACATCCCCAATGACCTATCCTCTGAGAATTAGTCATTCGACCCCATCAATACTCCAGAATATTCTCTAATACACATGGACAAGTATGGACCTCCTAACATTCACGTCTTGTGATTCCCGCAACAAACTTTTGAGAAAAAGCTAATAAAAAAGTGACATGTATAGATGGTTAAGCTAGCCAATGATTAAAAGCTGATAGATTCCAGAAAAAGTAGAGGTTCGTTTTGCAATCACAGGTAATGAATATTCCGTTTTTCCTTGACAGATGATAGACACTAATACATTCACTCTCTCTTTGAAACATCCCGTGTTTATGAGTAAGGGTATTTTCATCTTTTTAGTAATGTACGCCCAAGTTTTGAAATGATTTTAATATTC
>JAVXUL010034925.1:0-11262 GCA_035590515.1 Trichilia minutiflora
GCAAAGAAATGATTCTCATTAATACCAAATGTACTTAAATACAAAAATAAAACATAACTGACGGGCATAATTATTTGATAAAATAAAGGAGATAAATCCTAATTGATAGCCATAACGTCTACAAGCAACAAATTCTTAAAATCTGGTTGAAACAATTTGACTTCTTCAAATCAAATGTGGACATTAATTTGCAGAAGCTAAGACAAATAATCGACAACTTGTGTAGTCTTTTGATTCCATGGATTTAGAATTTTAACTTGGAAGTTTGTGAAACAAATGCTTTTATTATTATATTTCTACAACTTTTTGTCAATGGTATAGGATTTATTTATAGATCTCCAGACAGTGGTACTGCCGTGAATGAGGAAACTGTATTCTGGTGCTTTGATTGTTTTCTTGATTCGAATGGCAGGTTCACTCTGTTCTTTACGCTAAACATTTCATTTTTCTACTCTTATATATACAATTTGGTATAAGCCCATAATTGAGAATCTAATCATGTTATCTCTGTCTTTGAATGCGCTGAATAGCATGGTTACGTAGATATTATTTTCCAAAACAAAGCTGCGAGGATGGAGAGGAAAAATAGAAACAAATGTGAGTTAAAGCTTGCAAGTCTAATATCGTTAAACAGAAATTAGCTGTTGTTTTATAAATTTTCTATTATTTTTATCTGTTTTCTTGGCATTGAAATTTAACTTTTGATATCCAATTATCCGTTGTCAATACATCAAAAAAGAACAAAGCTTTTCTTTCATTCAAAACGTAGAGTCATTATTATGAGACACATCATTTACACATGCCAATACTATACATTGTAGCAAATCACCGACAACTTATATGACATTGAACAGGGTTGATATTGACAAATAGGCATGCTGTGGGTTTGATACTGACGACTGTTCAAAATTATGAGCCAATCGGTAAAGTAAGTTTCAAATCATTGGTTGAATTTTACATATTTTCAAGAGAATCACAGTGTATGAAATCAGACATACTATAATATTCTATCCCATTGCCATTCACATTTTCTCCTATGATAATTGGCTAAATTAATTCTAATAGTGATCGAGGTTTAGAAGAGGGATAAAGAGTTGCTGAGTAGAGAGACGCTTTTTGAAGGTCTACAGAATGAGGAAGGAATCTAGTTAGTCGAAGGATTACAAAAGAAGGACATAACGTTTTTCATGTGGGCTATTGAAATATTCTAGAACGCACTACTGTTTTGGCTATATAGTTTCTTTCGACAAATGATATTATATCCTTGCATTCTAATATTTGCTTTACACATGTCAATAGTTTATTAGATGGATGATTGTAAAGAATCTGAAATCCGCAGATGGCAATCAAGGGGATATCTGAAATCCGAAGACATTGCCTTTACAGAAATAAAGGAGATATCTGAAATCCGAAGATGGCAACCTCAAGTTGCATGTTCTTCAACTCATTTATAATTTCATCATCACACATAACTTTTTTTGAAGAGAATGGGTTAGATTTATCAAAAGTGATATGCATAGATTCCTCAACAATTAGGGCTCTTTTATTAAAAACTCTATAAACTTTGCTAGTTAGTGAGTATCAAAGGAAAATTCCAATATCGGATTTTGAATCAAATTTTCCCAATTTATCTTTTGTGTTTAAAATAAAATATTTTGATCCAAACACCTTAAAATATCTAATATTGGATTTTTTACCATACCAAAGCTCATAGGGATTTTTATTCAAGGTAGGTTTAATCAAAACTCGATTTAAAACATAATAAGATGTGTTTGTGGCTTCAGTCCAAAAATAATGAGGGAGTAAAAATTCATTCAACATGATCCTATCCATTTCTTGGATAGACTTAATTTTTTCTCTCTACAATACCATTTTGTTGAGGAGTCCTAGGACATGAGAATCGATGCTCAATGCCATGATCATCACAAAAATTTTCAGAGAGGTTTTCGAATTCGCCACCATGATCACTTCTAATGCATGCAATAGTGATGCCTTTTTCATTTTAAACTTTTCTTGAAAATTTTGAAAAAGAGTGAATGGCTTCATCCTTGGTTGCCAAAAACAACACCTAAGTGCATCTAGAAAAGTCATCAACTATGACAAATGCGTAATACTTGCCTCTTAAACTAGTCGTTCTCGAAGGACCAAAGAGGTCAATATGTAATAGTTATAATAGTCTAGAAGTTGAAATTTGGGTTTTAGCTTTAAAAGAGGATTTTACTTGTTTTCCAAATTGACAAGCATCATATATTTTATCTTTTTCAAATTTAATGATTGGAAGCCCATTCACTAAATCCTTTTTGAAAAATATTGAAATTAAATCCATGCTCACATGACCTAGCTTTCTATGCTATAACCAACTATTTTCATGTAATGCAGAAAAATAATTTTCATTAAATGATGCACATTCAATGTCAATGGTATACACATTTCCATTTCTTTTTCCTACAAACACAATTTCATCATTTATGCCATTTTTGATTATACAATGAGAACTATTAAACACCACAATATATCCCTTATCGCAAAGTTAACTTATAGTTAGTAAATTATGCTTTAAAGAACTAACTAATAAGATATTTTCAATAAGGGTAGAGTGTTTGTTACCAACATCCCAAAAGCTATGAATCTTTCCTCTAGTGTTATCTTCAAACGTAACATGTCCTTCATTTTTGATCTTAGTAAAATTTGAGAGGATCATCATGTTTTCCATCATATGCTTTGAGTAACCACTATCAAGGAACCATTTCTTGCTCCTTGCAATTTACATCCACAAATCAACCTTTGACTTTAGGTACCCAAATACTTTTGGATCCTCTTGCGTTAGCTTTGGTTCCTTTAGGAACCCATACTATGTTGATGCCAAAAATATTTTTCTTAATGGGACACCTATTGCTAGTGTGTCCATATATACAACAATAATGGAAAGTGGCATTTATCTCTACTTTTGGAGATGGTTTCACAAAATAGTTTTTTTACAATTTTTGTTTTGTGTGAGAATGATAACCTATGCCATATTTATCAAATAAACATCTTTGTGATCCCAAAAGAGCATCTAAGTTCTTTTGTACTTTTATGAATTTTAAAATGATTTCATTCAAATTCTTGGACTTCTTTTTGAGATCATCAATCTCAATTAAATGAATTTCCTTTTCCTTTTCAAGATTTATATTTATTTCAGTTAAGGAAGAAATTTCATTCAAGAGAGAGTTCACTTGCTTATTGAGAGTTTTATTCTTAATGAGTAGTTTTTCAAAGTCATCATGCAACTCTTCAAAAGCATCTAATAATTCATTATAATCATGGGTAGAATAGGAGAAATTTACCTCATCCTCATCTTGAAGTGCCATGAAACACATATTGGCCACTTCATTTTCAACTTCCTCATCCGAGGACCTATTATCATCATCATCCCAAGTAGCCGCCATTGCTTTCTTTCCTCTTGAATTTTCAATACTTGATGAGTAGACAATTTGCTTTGATATGCCTGGGATTTTTACATTCATAGCATGTAACTTCATACTTCTTCTCCTTGTCTCCCCTAGCCCCATTATTTTGGTAGTCTTTAATGTTCTTCCTACCATATCCCTTTTTGAACTTTAAGAATTTCTTGAACTTCCTTGTCATAAGAGCCATATCTTCATCCTCTTCCTTACTACTATCATCTTCAATATCATATGTGAAGGTTTTGAAGGCTATGCTCTTCTTTTTCTTATCTTCATCATCCTTGTCGTCCAAAATTTTATCTTCCTAGTCCATAAGGGATCCAATTAGGTCATCAAGAGGAAGCACATTTAGGTCTTTGACTTCTTCAATAGACATGATCTTTACTCTCCATTCTTTGGGCAAGGACCTTAGGATTTTCTTCACGAGCTCACTATTTATGAATTACTTTCCAAGAGTTTTTAGTGAATTTACCACATCCGTGAACCTTGTATACATTCTATGAATGGATTCTTGAGGCTCTGTTTTGCATAACTCATATTGTCTTGTAAGCTGACTAATCTTAGATTCTTTGACTTGACTTGTTCCTTCGTAGACAATATCAAGAGTATGCCAAATGTCGTAGGCACTCTCACAAGTAGAAATACGATGAAATCCTTTTTGTCTACGGCACAAAACAAAGCATTTATGGCTTTTGCATTTAGTCAGATCTTTTTCAGGTCATTTTTATCCCGTTCATCTTCCAGTTTTGGGATGCTTTCTCCTCTTTCATTTCTCTTCATTGGTATGTATGGACCAATACTAACAACCCTTCATAACTCATAGTCCATGGCTTGTAAAAAGATCTTGATTCTTGCTTTCCAATAGACATAGTTGTTTTTATCAAAAAATGGAGGTCTTATGGTTGATTATCCCTCAATATTTTCGATAATTGCTATGAATCTTCTCTAAGATGGGTAAGTCCATACTAGAGAACCTCGCTATGATACCAAATGAAATCCGAAGATGACAACCAAAGAGGGTATGTGTGAATTGAATTTACAAACTTTTAGCACAATAAAGCTCTAACTAATAAGTCACACAAAACCACAATTTGAATATGTGTTGACAAGTAAAGGTAATAGAGAAATTTGAACATGAATTTATAGTGGTTCGGCTAAAACCAAACCTACATCCACTTTTCTGAAAAGACTCTTGAGGGTTTCACTATCTCACACCTTAATACCCAAGGCAAGGCTTATACAATCGGAGATTTTACAATGGTTTACCTCCAAACTTTACAAACAAATCACTCTTCAAGTGATATACGAACGATCTCACAAGATCACTCTCAATACACAAGAATGAATATTAAGTATTTTACAATCAAGTGTTTAACCCTTCTAAAATGAAGTAATGATGAAAAGAAAGTGAGCTATTTTTTTTATGCAACGAAGAATCCTAAAAGTATAAAAGGTTAAGCTCAAAAGAAGTGTTTATGCTTTTAAATGAATATAACAGTGATTTCAGACATTTAAGAAGACCCACAAAAAAAAAAGAGAAGACTATTTATAGTTTTTGAGAAAATATAATCGTTGGACAGAAAAATTAGCCATTATTTTTCAAATCTGCAAAGATTCGATTGATCGAAGGGTTCAGTTCGTTAAATTGAATAGACTATAATATCATAATTATAGACTGCCTTTGCTTTGTTTGAACGAAGGATAGACTTCGTTCAACCAAAATGACTACTTTGTTCAAACGAACTATTGATTTCGTTCGATCGATAAAAAATTGAGTCCCTAAGTTTAGAATGGCAACAAGTTCGTTCGAGCAAATAACCCTATTTGTTTGACCGACAAAACTTGAGTCCCCTGACTTTGAAATGACAACAACTTCGTTCGAATGAATAACCCTATTCGTTCAGCTGAATCTTATTTTTTTGAAAATATGAGGCTTTTTGATGCAAAACTTTTGGGGTTTAATAAGGGGATAATCATGACTTATTTTGAAAAATCATTTCATCAAGTAAACAACCATGAAAAAACATTTTGAGCTTAATCTTCATCAATTTCTACAAAACAATTATGTTACATTTTTAACACTTGAAAGCTTTTCCATTTCATCTTGATTTGAGTTCTTGTTCTTCCATTTTTGTTTGGTCATCCATTTTGTTATCATCAAAAGCAAGAGTCGTGATATGCATGTTAACAATATCGATTATACAGTAGCTCTATTTCTTCTTTTCTTTTTTTGGAGTTGTAGGCATGCTCGAATTGCTTAAACTTGCTATACTCTTTGGTGCTTTTATTGAGAGGACGCGACAGACAATACAAGATTTGTAGCTAAGGCCATGGAAGAATACTTGACAAAGTTAGCATAGCATGATGATCATTTCAATTCTCTTGGCAACGTAATGAAGGAGATGACGATGCTCGATACAAAGTTGAAACAATTCATGAAGGCTGCCACTACTCCGATCGGTAAGGAATCTACCAATAGAGGTTTAAACAGGTTAGATAACAACGTTCAATCCTTTATAAGCAATAATCCTTTCAAGTTAGTCGAGTTAACTATTACACAATATTCTGGTCGTAATTCGGAGCTTAAGATCTGGAAGGTGGAGCAATTTTATGTATTTATCACCTTTCTGATGAAGAAAAACTTATGCTCACATCATTCTATTTGGATGGTGAGGCTAAAGAATGGTACCATTGGATGTTTATGAACAAACAACTTTCCTTATGGACGGTTTTCCTTTAGGCTTTTTGAGCTCGATTTGGTCCATCTATGTATCAGGATCTAAAGGGTGAGTTATCAAAATTGGCATAGAATACTACTGTGATAGATTTTCAGCATAGATTTGAGCAACTCTCCAACTTAATTGATGGTATGAATCTTTCTTTCTTACACATTTATTTTAAATCTAGATTACGTGTTGATATCCATACAAAAGATAGAATGCATCGTCCTGAGTCTCTACTACAAGCAATTAAATTAGCCATTAATAAAGGACAAAAATAATGAGGCTAAACGGGGATTCCATTCCTCTCGAGGACCTCTCTTCAATCCTAATCACCCTCAAATAGGTATACTACCCACACCACCATGGCTTATGGCATTTCTGCGTTGACTACCGAGCCTTAAATCAAGCCCTTATTCTGAATTCTTTGGGACAATAGTGTTCTCAAAAATAAATTTACGTGTTGGCTATCATCAAATTAGGATGTCACTACTAGATATCTATAAGATGATTTAACTCACGAAAGGCAGTACAAATTTGTAGTGATGCCATTCGGCTTGTCAAATGCCCCTATCATATTTCAAAGAGTTATGAATGAGATGTTAAAGCCATTTTTACATCGATTCATCATAGTTATTTTTAATGACATACTAGTATATAATAAATCCATGATCGACCATGTGAATCACTTACGAGTTATTTGACAGTGTTTGCACAATAATAACTTCTTTTTCAAACTCTCCAAATGCTCATTTGGTCGAGCATCAATCAAATACCTTAGCCACATGGTCTATTAGAATGGGGTTCGTCTTAACAATGCTAAAATTGAGGTCATCTTGAATTGGGATGTCACACCCTACGGTGTAACCGACAGGAGACAAGAATCATTTATCCCCCTTAGCCACCTAATGACATCAAATGAGAACGTGAACGTGATCACCTGTTATTTATAGATTTAATACTCAACACATTATATGAATGATATAAATGGACTCCATCCATTTCAATTCTAAAAAGAGCTCTATGCCTAACATATACACATATGCACAAAGAACAATTAAACTATATAGCATGTCAACACTTCTGATCTTTATCCATCACACAATTGCATCAATCACAAATATCATTTCATCCATAATCATAGCACATATACATATATAGTGTAAATTATATATAGCAAACTCATATCCATCAACAATTTAGCCTTCTCTTGGCCTCAACACCATATAACCCTTCAACGCTTCTATCAATTTCTCACAATATTCTACAACATTCTCATATATCTTACCATATCCATAAGTATAGATATTATTATGAAATGATATGAAAACACATACAAAATATAGTTATTCCATTCATAACTCATGAAATTCATAATCAATATTAGTTTCGCAATACTTTTCCAAATTGTGCACTTTCATAATCATTAAAAATAATGAAAAATAAAAAAAATAATTCTACTCACAATAAGTTATGGTAAGTAAAACTCAAACCAAGTCAATGTGAGCTGGATAGATGCTCCCTTGACATATACAAAGGTTAATTTAGCTCATAATCACTTTGGTTTGAAGTAAATGCAAAAAATCTCCAAATGTGAATAGTATATAAATAGTATTCAAGTGATACTCCCGAGCTATTCTTTGACCTAATCAGCATAAAGTTCTATAGTGTAGCTCGTATTGAGGACAATTGATTAACAGCAAGAAGTAGAGTTTTAATTGGTAGAAAAATGAGTTAAATGGAAGAAATTTGGAGAAAACCCAAAGAAAAGAGCAAAACCAAAGACTGGTGGGAGGAGAAGAAAATGGATGAAATAAAGAAGCCTTGGTCTTAAATACAATTATATAAGGGAGAAAATGATTAATTTACCCTTTATCCCTCTCCCATTCTATCTTCTTATATATAATAGCTTGCGATAAGGCTTCCATTCTCATTCATCTAAGCTTCAATTTTCATGTCGTTTCCTTTTATGAAATCCTTACTCTGTCCTCTTTTAGTAGAATCAAACCGTGCATCAATCGAATTTTTAAATCAATGGTAATTTAACTTGGAAGCTCAGGTGCGCAGATAATGCCTCAACGAAAGTCCCTCTAAACTCTTCTAATTTTAATCAAATTAACCTTATTCCCTCACTAAACATTAATATGATATTAATAAGTCAATTTAGCACCTGAACGTATATTTTATAAAAGGATTAAAATACCCTTTTGGGGTAAAAGGATTAAAATGCTCCTGAACTTTATGTGCGACAAAACATTTGCTTCAATTACGTAGCTTACCACGATACTCCCACACAAGTGCAAAATGTTACATTTTACCACCCTTATAAAAGAGTCGACCTCAAATATAAACATATGCTAAGGGTTTAGAATTCATACCTTCATTGGATCAAATGAGGAAATTGAAGCCTCATAGTATCTTCAAACTCCCACATAGCTTTTGAATCCTTATGATACTGCCAGATAACCTTCACTGATGGAATCTATTTGGAGTGAAGCTTTTGAACTTCTAGGTCCACAATTATGATAGTTTTTTCTTGATAAAATAGACCTAATTAATCTCAAGTGATTGTAGGTCTAAAGCATAAGACTCGTCTAGAAGATACTTCCTAAGCATGGATACGTGGAATACAGGATGCATTTTTTCCATGCTAGACGGAAGGGCAATCTTATAAGCTTTACTTCCCACCCTCTGGAGAATCTAAAATAGACCGATATATTATGGACTTAGCTCGCCTTTCTTTCCAAACCTTATCACTCCCTTGAACGGTGAAACTTTCAAAAACACATAATCTTCTTTCTGGAACTTAAGATCCCTGTGTTGATTATCAGCATATGACTTCTGTCTACTCTGAGCAGCTTTCATTCTTTCTTTGATTATCTTGATCTTTTCTACTGAATCTTGAACTAACTCTAGGCCCAAAAGTCTATGCTCACCTGTCTCAAACCAACTTACTGGTGATCTACATTTTTGCTCATACAAAGCTTCAAATGGAGTCATTTGTATACTAGAGTAGTAACTATTATTATATGCAAACTTGATCAAAGGCAGGTGTTGATCCCAACTACCTTCAAAATCTAAGACACATGCTCTTAACATATCTTCTAAGGTCTAGATGGTCTGCTCAGACTGCCCATATGTTTAGGGATGAACAGTCAGACTGAATCGTAATTGAGTACCCAGAGCTTCTTGAAATAATCTCCAAAACTTAGAGATAAATTCTGTACCTCGATCAAAAATAATAGAAATAGGAATATTGTGCAAAGATACCATGCTGTCTAAATAAATCTTGGCATACTGTGAAGCAGAATACGTAGTCTTTATTGGTAGAAAATGAGTAGATTTGATTAATCTACCTACAATCACCCAAATAGAATCATAGCCTTTTGAAGTACGAGATAACCCTACTATAAAGTCTATAGTTATCTTATCCTATTTTTACTTGGGAATATCTAAGTTCTGGAGTGTCCCTGCAGGCTTCTGATGCTTAACTTTTACCTGCTAACATGTTAAGCATCTAGACACATAGTCAGTTATGTCTTTTTCATACCTTCTCACTGGTATCAGTCTTTTAAATCTTGATACATTTTTGTTGCTCTTGGATGCATTACATAAGGAGATGTATATGCTAATTTCATAATTTGGGCTTTTAGCTCCTTCATTGGAGGAACTACTATCTTTTCTTGCATTTTCAAGATACCCTCTTCATCTAAAAGAAACTGACTTACTTCACCTTGCTTTAGTCGATTCATCCTGTCTATTAGAAAAGGGTTAGTTGCTTGAGCTACTTTGATTTCATCTATCAAAACAGACTTTACTTGAATTTATGCTAATAGACCTGAATTAGTTATCGTAAAGTTTACCCCACTTTGAGGGTATTATCTAAAATTTCTAACTTTCGATTGATTATCGATTGACAAGCGTGATAAACTACCCATTGACTTTTTACTTAAAGCATCTACCATAATATTCGCCTTATCAGGGTGATACTAAATGGTATAATCATAATCCTTTAAAAGCTCCATCCATTGTCTTTGCTTGAAGTTAAGGTTCTTCTGATCAAGAATGTATTTAAGGCATTTATGATCAGTATATATTTCAAACGTTTCTCCATACAGATAGTGTCTTCAAATCTTAAAAGCAAAGATGACTGCAACCATTTCCAAATCATAAGTAGGGTAAATCTGTTCATAGCTCTTAAACTGCCTCGATACATATGCTATTACTTTGTCAAACTGCATCAAAACACAGCCAAGACCTATCCTGAAAGCGTCGTAATACACTGAAAACCCCCAGATCCTGAAGGTAAAGTTAATACTAGAGCTGTGCTTAAACACTCTTTAAGTTTTTGAAAACTCTTCTCACAAGCAACCGACCAGATTAACTTTACATTTTTCTGAGTCAAATGACTCAAAGGAGACACTATACTTGAAAATTTCTGAACAAATCATCAATAATATCCCGCTAGACCTAGAAAGCTCCTAATCTCAGTAACATTTGTTAGGCATGACCAACTCTGAATTGCTTCAATTTTCTTACTGTCCACACTGATTCTCTCCTTAGATATAACATGGCCTAAAAATACTACTTCAGATAACCAAAATTCATACTTTGAAAACTTCGCATATAACTTCTGTTCTCTCAACGTCTGTAATACCATGCAAAGGTGTTCCTCATGCTCTTCTACACTTCAGGAATACACCAAAATGTTATCAATAAACACAATGATAAAATGATCTAAATAGGGTTTGAACACCCTATTAATTAAATCTATAAATATAATTGGTGCATTATTGAGCCCAAAAGACATCACCAAAAACTCACAATATCTATAACGGGTGCGAAAAGTTGTCTTCAGAATGTCTCTCTTCTTTATTCGAAGTTGATGATACCACGAACATATATCTATCTTAAAGAAGCACTGGGCTCCCAGTAACTAGTCAAACAAGTTATCGATACGAGGCAACGGGATATAGTCGTATCCCATAATCAATGCATAATCATAATGTGCTATCCTTCTTTTTCACAAATAAAACTAGAGCACCTGATGAGTACATAAAAGTGTATGTGTATTAAGGGTTAAATTTATCATTTTA
>JAVXUL010034946.1:0-11262 GCA_035590515.1 Trichilia minutiflora
TTTTAAGACATTTAATGTTCAAAGCATTTTTTGTACCATATGTCTACAATGAATCAAAGAAAGTTTTTTTAAGCATTCAATGTGCCAAATGTTTACATAAAAATCAGAGAGTTTAAATGCTTAAAAATGTTTTTCAAAATATGCACATGCAATTAATAAAAAGAGTTTAAACATTAAAAACAAAGATGGGATCTAAAGAATATACTATACATCCTTAGTATCAACCTTCTAGACTTAACTAGAACTTTAAAAATCCATGGAGATGAGAGAATGAAATATCATTACAAACTAATTTTATTACATCAATTACATTCCCAAAACACAAAATAGTGCTCTTATTTATAGGCAAACATGAGAGCTAAATGTCAAAGTAGGTAGTTGCAACATTTGACAATTAAGTTGAAAACTTTGATAAAGAAAGTTAAAATATTCTGACTACCACAAAATCATTATGGATAACCTCAAATATGAATGATACAACCCTCGTGGTAAATATAAAAGTTGTAGATATTTGAATCTTCTTTCATCTGACACTTATCTTAGGTCAATCCAAAATTTTTATCAAAATATATGGGCCAATTACTAAAGTAAGGTTGGGCTGGACTAGAACAGCAATAAGGCTTGATTAATGTCATCAAAAGTATAACTTATGCCCAAACTGATGGTTTGACCAAACATAAAAGTTTTAGCCCATGTGTTATATTTCTAATGAATTAAGATTCACCTCAATAGCTCTCTTGGATGAAAAGTTATGTCCTTTTTACGTTCACTGCACAAAACCCAAAATTAATTGAAATTACAAACAAAGTAAATTTTACATCCAAAACTTGAAATATGCATAAATGGAGAGAGTTAATCATACTTTGAAGTGTAAAATGATGAATTTAAACCTTAGTACACGTACACTTTTATGTACTCATCAATATCCCTCGATTTATAGTATCTCATCCACTTCTTCTGAGCTGTATGACTGATCCGTAACCCTGGTTAGGATACTACCATATCTATATAAGGCTAGCATACTTTAACCTGAACATGTGGATTTCACCCATCCTACCTTGGACTGTATGGCCAATTCACACTCTTAAGTCTGTTGGATTTTATCCACTCTACATGAGCTGTATGGCCAATCCTCACCCATGTATGTATAATCATTATCATAGCACACAAAATTATGAATCAACAACAATAGCCCATTAGGGTAAATCGAGTAACTGGTGGCTCACAAGGCCAAAAATATCATTTACAGCTCACAAGGATAAAACAATAAAATAAGACATGTTAGCTCACAAGGCCAAATCAACAAGTATGGCACCTCGGCCATTACACTCGACTATGCCACGTTCACAAATATATATTAAATTGGCCTTCTGCTTCACAATCACAATATCGTAATATCAAGCACAAGCACTATAGGCCTCTGATCTTATATTCATGGCAAATCAAGGACTTTTAATAATCCTAATGCTATCACAAGTAAGGGGCCAACCCGGCCACCATACAATATACATTTAACGCTTTCTCATTTTAGTTATACATATACATATTCATATATTATCATATCTAGCATTATAGTTATTTAAAAATAACATAAAATAAGGCGAAAGGAAAGGAATATGTGTACTCACAGTTTTGAGATGGGAAACTATTCTCTTGATATCCTCCTTATGATGGAGATCCTCCCATATTAGTTATTGTGCCTGAATACACATACAAACATATATTCAATAATCTGTAATAATACGTGTGCATGATACAATACATGATCATGCTACTAACGCTCTCTCTCTCTATCTTTTCTCACTCTAATATATTGTCATACACTATCCACACATGTCCTCACTTCTCTTTCACGCCATTCTCAGTTATTTTAATACTAATAGAAGTCAAAGTCCTCTAATTTATCGATACAAATGATAAACTAGAAAACCTCCAACAGTACTTGAGCTATCTATTCTTAGATTTACATGAAATGACAGCTCAAACAAGAGAGAGAAGCTAAAGAATAGGCTTACCCAAATTTGTAAATGAGCTTGGAGTCTTTTTTAGCTTGAATCTCTCTTTTTGGTTACTATTCACCATAACCCTTCTTTAGTGATTCCACTCGAATCGATAGTTAGAACTCTAATCAAAGGAGATTTCTGGATTCTAGTATTGATTCTTAGTTTATAAGAATTAAAATGGAGAAATTTGATTGAGAAATAGGAGAGATAAATTTTAAGAGTGAGAGAGAAAAAGTTTTTGTCAAAAAAATAGAGAGAGAGAAAGTGAAAAACTAAAATGAGAAAGATGATCCCCCTACTTAATATAAATAGGCTGTGGAATGGCCAAAGGTGTCGACACCTTTCAAAACGTATCAATACCTTTGGCATCATGCCTGCAACGTATCGATACCTTCCCCCAACGTATTGATACGTTTGGCTATTTACTGTTCACTAAGCCTGTAAGATGTCGATATCTTTTCCTAACGTATCAATATATTTCGTTGTAAAGATGCACTTCTCTATCACAAAGGTGTCGATATCCTTGCCAAGGTATCGATACATTTGACACTGTTATTATTTATAATACTTACAATGTATCGATACATTTGGCCCGTTACTGTTTATCATGCCTTCAAGGTATCGATACGTTTGATCCTCAACTCTAAAAGGTGTCGATACCCTTCTCCAAAAGTATCGATATGTTTGGCCTTACCCAAAACTTATCGATACGTTTCTGCAAAGGTATTGATACCTTTGCCTCTTCTACTTCTTCTGAAGACTGTACTTCAAATGGGTATAACTTTTGGTTCGAATATTATCACAGAACCCATAATATATCAATAGAAAGATCTCTCCAAGATCTACAAAAATAATATAAAACTTTTTCTCAATTAGAGATGATTTTAGGGTCAAAAATTAAATTCTTTCTCATAGACTCATATTCTATACCACACATCTCCTTAAACATAACTTCAAGTTATTACACCCTCTAACATATGATCTGTATGTAATATCAAGTATAAAATCTCATGAGAATTTCACTATAATATCCATAACCCTAAGGGACAGGTTTTACAATAGTAGATACACTGGATATCTCTAGTAAATACTATGAGATGATATTATTATTGGTGACATGATAGTCATGTCATTAGGACATTAATATGGATTAAAAATTAGAGAATTATTTTTTAAACGTAACCAAAGTTATGATAAATCACACACAAGTATATTGTTAATGATTCATCATGTGATTATAATAGTATATTAATTATTCTTTTAACTTGATTATTCATTATGTGATACAAAGTTGCCCACGTGTAAGATATATGATATATCGAGGATAATCACAGATATTATCACATGATTATTTGAAACCAGCGTCAGTGATGGATTAAATTTTAAATAAAATATTTAAAAGCATTCTACTACTTTTATAAGAAAGAAAAATTTTAGTATATGATCATTGTTTTTATATATATAGAAAACTCATTGACAGTCTTAGAATTACTTAAGACTAGAGTAATTACTGGGAAGGGTGGCTAGTCGGATGGTTTTTAAAATTAAACAGTCAAATTTTAAAATAACCACGATAATTTTTAGGTTTTATGAATGATTTTTATTTTCAAATCTCTTTTTTATCCAAAAAGTTAGCATTAACATCTTATGTAATTATTTTATAGATATTAGTTCACTCACAGAGTATACATCCATAAACTCACCCCTTTACACTTTAGTTTTAGGTAAATTAGATACTAGTTTAGCATTACGTGAAGTGGTGATTGTCTAAAACTGTTGAAACCTCAGGTATATACACGTACACTACTCACATCTTTATTATTCTGGTCCACTAAATTGTATTTAAAGTAAAGTTTTATGTTTTTATTGAAATAGAAAGTAGATGTGACTTAAATTAAAAATCTAAATGTATTTGCAAATGATTTGAAATATTTGATGAATGTTATCTTAGTTATTTTGTTTTCGTATTATTCATTTTATGATTTTGAAATGATAACGAGTTACAAATGATTTTTAGATTACCTAATGAATATGCTATATATGGAGTTTTATTTGGGTTTGAGATTGTGATGGGATGATAAAATATATATGAGATTGTAAGTAGGTATCATAGATGTCATGTTCCAACCCATGGGTTTCACACGTGACAATCATTACAGACTCTTAAAATATACTCAATTATCTCAAAATATACCTTGAGAGCCAGTAAGTCCTTTGAAAATCCTGTTTTCAAACTAACATTTCTTTACACTCTTAAATAATTCCATCCAAAACACCCAGACTTCTTAAAAATATTTCAATCAAATCTCAAACACTTCTAAAAGTTTAAATCATTTCATGAATCATCCATCAAAGTATTTAAATACATACTGAAACAAATAGAAATATAAACAATGTGGTTAATAAATCTTTTACAATCCATGAAAGACAAATACCAAAATAAGAATAAACATGCATCTCTAGTAGACTATATACTCTACTAGATGAGTTGAATCAAATGTATACCTGCTACCCTCAGAACTTAGAAGGATCACTACCAAGTGAACGTATTCTGAAAGTTTGTTTTCCCCAAAACTGGAAAGTGAGAGAGGGTGAGTATATAGGAGTATATTCAATGAGTGGACTAAAATATTATAATTAATAATGCTTCTTAAATTAAATTCTTTAACATAAACCTCTATAAAAATATAGTACAAAGTTTTAAAAACCATTTAAAATATTTATATAAATTAGAAAATTTGAATAAGTATAAAATCATTGGGCTAGTCACCTTTTCTGGCAGTTACCTTGACCCTAGGCAACCCTGAGACTGTTAGTGAATTTTGCATACAGGCGAAAATAATGATGTTTTATAAAAGTTTAATTTATAATATAACAAATAAAACTATACATGATTTAGTCAGAAAATCAACCCACTATTGTTTGGCCTCGAGTAGTTACGTGGTGACACTATGACTAATATCAATGAGATTCACAAGTGGTCAAATCAAATCTCAAAATTTCATTAACGTCACATCTTATACCAATCCTCACCTGTGAACCTTCACTTATCTAGGCAATCTCTTCTCAGATTATCTTAGACTACTAACTTGTAGCTACAGTAACCAACAATCCCAGTCCTCATAACCATAATCACCAATATGCATACATATACTCATACAATTCTCAAGGATTACAATAGTCGTCAATGAATTATAAATAATTCAAATCATTTAAAAATTTTTACATAATACAATTCAGATCGTAATTGACCTTCGGCCATCATTTATATAAAATATGCTAACACAAACTATACGTAGATAAACTTATAAGGCAAAAGCAACAAACATAAGAAGCAAAAGTATCAAATATAAGAAAGTTAACTTATATGAACCATTTACAAATATTAAAGAGTATTAGAAAATATCGTAAGGGAAATAAAATGTAAAAAGATTCCCCTCGTTCCTTGGTATCTCGTACAGATTCCTCACTAGCGTATTATTGTCTAAGTATATATATGTCAAAAACTATATTAATACTCATTTCTAAATCATAAATAAAACTCGCATGCGTGCAATGCATTTTAATTCGATTTTTTAAGTCGACTTATATACATAATCGGATAAAATTCTCATTTTTTAATCGGTTGACCATTTCCTATCCTTATGAATTCATATTATAGCCTAACTAGCGCTTTTCAATTCGGTTTAACAATTTTAAAGAATGGATCACCATTTCTTATTAGAATAGTAACTCAAAAAATGTTTTAATTTATCTATATTTTTCAAATTTGAGTTTTAGCTTAACTTCTCTACACCCTAATTAACATATAACAACCTAAATTCTAGCGATAAAAGCTAACCTAAACTGGTGGATGAATAGTAATAGCCAAAATTTTAATAATCATTCAAATGCGAAATAAAAGCTTGAAATGTGTTAGTGATGTTGCCATTTACCTCGTGGTACATTTGGAATGCTTTGGCCTAAAACACGTGAATCCTAAATTGAGTATGAAACCTTAGCTTTCTTCCCTTATGATTTTTGCGCTTCTGTTGATGAATCAATGCTTGTAGAAGGCTGAAAATGAAAAATGTAATAAGAAATTGAATAAAAATTAGAGAGATTGAAAAGAGGGTGGGATGGGTGTTGAAAGCAGAGAGGAATTATAGAAGAGGAAGAAGGGGAAGAGTAGAAGAAGAAGAAAGAAAATGGTGAGCGTGAGGGGGTTGATCCCATATTTATAATAGAGGATGAAATTATCATTTTGTCCTTAAAAAAGATAAAGAAGAAAATTCTAGATAAGGTTAAAATAGTTATTTTATAAGAATTTTTGGCTGTTCGATCAAACGAATCGTGGGGTTCGTTCGAACGAATTGATGAATTTGACTGAATGATTTATGATTCATTCAAATAAATCTTTCAACGCCTCAAAAGTTAGAAAGCTTCTACTTTTATCATTTGAACATTTTGTAGTTCGTCCGAACGAATCGATCAATTCGACTAAATAAATTACTTTTTATTCGAATGAATTTAGGATCAAAATTTTGGTCGAATGGATCGACCCATTCGTTCGAAAAAATTATCAACATTGCATATTTTCACTTGAATCCTCCCTCTAAATTGAAAAATATCATCGAAATGCTATTTAAAATAAAACTAACTTTTAATTACGTTGAGGTCCATACGTTTACGACTTTAAAACTTAATCTTAATCAAATTAAATTCTTAATATAATTATAGAGCCATGATGATATGTTAATTATTTATGAGATGGGTACAATTACATGCATAAAAAAATAAAAAATTATCATATTACCCTTAAAGTTTGATCACAAGGCTTACAATATATATTTTATAAGTTCTTAATGTATATTATGAGATTTAGAATATATATCAAAGATTTGTGACGATTGTTATATGTGGATTTCATGAACAATAGTATAACAGTTGATGTGCAATATAACATGATTAGTTTGCTAGAGTGGAGAAAAGAAAGAGATTCAAGGCTTCAAACTTGAATCAAGGTGGAGATTATTGAAAATAATTCAAGGTTTGTTGAAGATTTGTCCAAACAAATTATAAGATTGTCTAAACAAATTGAGAGCAAAAGAATTATCGTAAGACTTTAATGAATTGGGCAGTTTAAATATTATAAAAATTCATTGAAGAATTCAATTATTTATAAACTTCGTATCTTTTAATAATTTTTAGGAGAGATGTTAAATCCTTATAAAAATTAATAAAAAAATAAATAGAGTTGTTACCTACTAATATAATTGTAACATCCCGATCCGATGAGAACGAGAAGTGGCGTCGGGGCAAGGGTTCCTGAGTAAGGAGCGGCTTCTGACAGGCTTCTAGGATGGTAGGGATGAACCGAGTCCCACATCGAAATGGGAGAAAAAGTTATTGGGTTATATATGTAGAGTTAGAACCAAATTGTCAACAAGACCTTTTGGGATGGGTGGTAGTTTCTTTTCAAGAACTATGGAGTTAAGCGTGCTTGAACGAGAGCAGTATCAAGATGGATGACCTCTTGGAAAGTTCTCAGGATAACCCCCCTTACCAAGAATAAAACAGTGAGGTTCCAAGGATTGGACCAAAGCGGACAATATTATTGACAGACTTGGACCGGGTGTTACAATTGTATCAAAGCCAACTCTCCTCCAGTATGATGGTGGTGGTTCGGGGATGAATCAAGTGAAAGGTGGTAGGCCTGTAACATCCCGATCCGATGAGGGCGAGAAGTGGCGCCAGGACAAGGGTGCCTGAGCAAGGAGCGGTTTATGACAGGCTTCTAGGATGACAGGGATGAACCGAATCCCACATCAGAATGGGAGAGAAAGTTATTGAACTATATATGTAAAGTTGGAACCAAATTGTCAACAAGGCTTTTTGAGATGGGTAGTGATTTCTTTCCAAGAACTACACAGTTAAGCATGCTTGGACGAGTGCCAGCACAAAGGTGCCTGAATAAGGAACGGCTTCTGACAGGCTTCTAAGATGGCAGGGATGAATCGAATCTCACATCGGAATGGGGGAGAAAGTTACTAGGCTATATAGAGAGAGTTGGAACTAAATTATCAATAAAACCTTTTGAAATGGGTGGTGATTTCTTTCTAAGAACTATACAGTTAAGCGTGCTTGGACAAGAGCAGTATTAAGATGGGTGACTTCTTGGGAAGTTTTCAGGATAACCCCCATTACCAAGAATAAAATCGTGAGGTCTCAAGAATTGGATCAAAACAGATAATATTGTTAAGAGATTTAAACCAGGTGTTACAATAATGATGAGATAGATCACTGGTTTTGAAAATAAGATTTAGAATTCAAGAATTGATTAAATATGGAGAAGGAGTTAAGTAATCTATAACTTTCGTTTAAAACATTTATCATAAATTATTAGACATTTTATTTGTGAGCATATGTTGTGTCCTATAACTAACATGTGAATTTATTTAACTATTAACAAAGAGGAGAGAAAATATCAATGGATGTTCCGTCCATCCTAATGTTGATTAATATTTAAATTAATTAAGAGTAAAAATATATCAATAGATGCTTTGCTTGTGTTAATTAATTTTGTTTAAAATTTTAATTATTTAATATTTAAATTAATTAAGAGAAGAGAAACATTAATGGATGTTCCGTCTATCTTAATTAACTTTACTTAAGGTTTTTAATTATTTAATATTTAATTTAATGACAAGTAGGAAATATATCAATGACTATTTCACTTGTCTTAATTGATTTTTTAAAATTTTATTTATTTAATATTTAATTAAATTAAAAAAATATATCAATAAATGTTTCGTTTGTCTTAATTAATTTTTTTAGTTTAAACAATTCTAAAAAAATTATTATTATTATTATTATTATTATTATACTACCCTAAACTCACTTGCGAACAAAGAAAGGAGAAAAACAAACAAACTATGTATTTTTGAATTTCTAATTTTATTAAAAAATAATTATCAAAAGAAAATGTGACTTATTGTTATTGAGCCAAATATGGAACTACAAACCATCAAACATTATTTTTACTGTATAAATTATAGAATAAGATCTTAAGAACTTTCAAATCAAATTTTAACTTAGATCCGACGATTATTAAATCCATATAAGACATTTGATAAAAATTTAGCAATATTGAAAATTTTACAATTTTTATCAGTTTGTAGGTTATTGTTTTTGACCTAGATCTAGAACTAAGAATCATATTGTTGCAACCGCATAGAATCGAGGAGCCCGTCCAACTATCGGGGAGAACACACTTAGGCCAAATGAGATAACATATTCATGGATTTGGACACCACTTCCAACCTAAAATCTTAAGGTATTAGGTCTAAGGATCCATTCCACTTATATATTACTCATTTGGCTTTCAATTCTCTAATGTGGGATTCTTTCACTTCACCCACTCACACTTGATATACTCACAATCTCCCCCTCAAGTGTGAGTCTCTTTCACATTGGACTTGGGCTTTCTTTGCTCCCCTTTGAACTGAAGCCTTTCTTTTTCTTTTCTATTCGAGTATTACAGTATTTTCAAAGAGCCCATACTCCTTCCAAGCCTGGCCCACTCCCGAGTCTGTGCCTAGCTCCACTCAGAGTCATGTGGTGGCGAACGTGCTCCTTTTTTCTCCATGAGCTGCACCTTACAACTCCATATTTGACTAGCCCACTCTCTTTGGGCCATCCTCCTTGGGCCATCTTGGGAATCTATAGCTCTTTCTCATTCTTCATGGCGGTTGCAACCACGAAAACACACATATACCATCATCTCTATACTCGCGTCTCTTCTGAACCATCGACTCTGATACCATTTGTTGCAACCGCATAGAACCGGGGAGCCCGCCCAACCACCGGAGAGAATACACTTAGGCCAAATGAGATATTCATAGACTTGGATACCAATTCCAACCCAAAACCTTAAGGTGTTAGGTCTATGGATCCATTCCATTTATATATTACTCATTTGGCTTTCTATTCTCTAATGTGGGACTCTTTTATTTCATCCACTCACACTTGATATACTCACACATATAACATTATTTTTATCGTATCGATCTTAGATTAAGATCTTACCAATGTTTTAACCAACTTTGAGTGCGATCTAAGTTAACAAATGCATATTAATGTTTGATGAAAACGGGTTGTCCCGAAAATGAATCCGTTCAATACCAAACCGAAACCTTCCTTCTTGCACCTCCACTTTCCTTAATGGATTTTGAAGCAAACCCGGAGATTAAAGGCCCGCAGGATCTTTCCGTGATATCTATGATTTCTCCAAAATTGGGCTTCAGTGTAACATTATTTTCCTTTTATTTCAGTGAAGGAAATAGGGCAACTCTTTTTTACTACTTAATTTTGGGCCCCCTCATCCATGGAAACAATACGGTTTGTATTCATTCGCATGTGTATTTATCATTATAGCCCCCTATTTTTTATGATTTAGTTAATTTAGTCCTGGTAATCAAAAAAGAAACCTTCTAAACCTTGCAATTTAGTCCATTTTCATTTTATTCTCATTTGTTCCTTCGGATTTTATATTAATTCCCAAAATTTTTATTAAATCATTATTAGTATTTAAAATTTAAAATTCATAATCTAAAATTTCAAATTTAATGGATAAAATTATTGGGTCCAAAATCAAGTAATGACCAAAAGTTTTATCGCAAAGGAAATTAGAAGTACAAAAAGATTGATAACAATGTCTAGTGGTTGTTATTTAATATAAAATATTTTCTCGAGGTTAAAATATGTCTAAGAGACACAAGAATAACTGAAAAAATAAAAAAATAAGAAATAAAATTATTTTTATATTTATAATCATAAATCTCTTCGAATAATAATTTTTTTTTTTAAAACTTTGTGTTACAGTTGATTTGATCTTATTTTATATTTTTAATAGTTTTTTTGAGTTATTATAGTGTTATTGATGTGAGATTGAAGTTCTAAATTGATTGGTTTAATTTTAAAAAAACCTATATTAGTTGATTAATTTTTAAAATGTTTGATCTTAATTTATCATCAATTTATCTTATTTATGAATGAAGGTAACTTCCGCACATATAATAAGATTGTCAAATTTTTTTGAGTATTTGTGTAAGTCGGTGCCAAGAACTTGTTTGAGGCATAACATAATGATTGTCGTAGCTGCTGCTAAGTAGTAATCTGTTGAGTGAATCCTCTGCCCTAAAAGAAAATTAAAGCAAGAAACCATGAGTTTTTCTACGGCCAACGAGATGTAAAATAAGCCACGATCTGAGCGTTATTT
>JAVXUL010034957.1:0-26314 GCA_035590515.1 Trichilia minutiflora
ATAAGCCCACCACTGATGTTGGCTGTCAAGTAGTCACGTGGTGATGCTCGTGACTGTCCTCTACAATCATCCGGCTCTAGTCGGGTAATCCAGGTCCCGATCCACTCACCTAGGTGGCCTCCTCCCTGGCCCACTCTAGGCTACCACATCACACTCACCTAGGTGGCCTCCTCCCTGGTCTACTCTAGGCTACCACATAACACTCACCTAGGTGGCCTCCTCCCTGGCCCACTCTAGGCTACCACATCAATACAGGCCATCATGGCCAATCACATCAACAGGGCCCTCTCGACCTCATCACCAAAAACATAATAACAAAACACGTTAAGGAAACCTGACCCTCAGGCCGTATCATCATAAATCAAAAATCAAAACATAAATCCCGGCTCACCGGCAGTATCACCACATAACAGAAACCAAAACCTAGTCAACTGGCCTATCATCAACCTCAAACTATAAAACATAGCCCACAAGGCCTATTATCAAATACAAACCATAAAGCATGGCTCACAAGTCAAATCATCAGCACAAATCATAAAAACATGGCCCACTGGCCGAATCAAATCAGAAATCATAAAACGAAGTCATAAAAATCTTGGTCCTCTGGCCCGTCATCATAAACCAACCACAAAATATCAAAACATGGACCACCGGTCGCAACATTACATAACAAGAACAAATCTGGCCCTACGGCCATCATTAGCATAAAACATACATAAACCAATAAACCACAAAACCAATTGGCATTCCAGCCACAAAACCAATCAACAAATATAACAAATCATACAATGTCATCCTAGGAAGATTCTACCACAATCAAGGGGCCCTCCCGGCCACCACACAATATCACAACTCCGCCTTCACATAAAACATGTTTCTTTCTATCTTCCTAGAACATTAAAACATAAGTTTTTCATGAAATCCTCGGTATCGACATTTATTAAACATATGTATATAAAAGTATTAGAAATCATATAAAGCAGTAAAAATATAAGAGGGTCCACTCACTCGTTAAGGAGGGTACGCACTCCCTAAAATTCCTCGCTCAGGTCGCGTTCCTGCTCCTCGCTCTCTGAGCCTACACACAGATATCGAAACCCCATTAATTCACATTCTAGATTACCAACAAGACTCGTATGCGAGGAATGCATTTAACCCGAATACCCAAAATCGACAAAAACCCAAAATCAGTTAAAACTCTTCTTTACTCAATTAAATATCTCATTCTCGACACAGACAACCCACATTGCACTTAGGATTACGCATTTCAGCTCGATTTCACAATTTTGACATGCGGACCCCATATACCCGTCGAAACAGTAACTCCGATTACTGTTCACGTTTTCTCATTTTCTCTGAAATTGCATCTCTAGCTTCCTACGACATTCCTGACTCCATTACAATCCAACAAACATTCTAAAACCTATCGAAATGCCGTAAATCTATGAAAATCCATACAAAAGCATATACGAATCAAAATTCATAAAATACAAAAAGGAATATGCAGACGGGTTAAAAATGGAGCTACGAACCTCGTGGTGTGGTCGGTTTCCTCTAATTTGGTCCGAAAAACCGAAAGCCCCAAATTGGACTCTAAACCCTAGCTTCTCACTCTCAATTTCTGCTCTCTTTGCGCCAAATCGAAGCTACCAATGCACTCAGGAGGTCGAATACAACACGATGGTGAAGAGAAATCGAAGAAACGAAGAAAAATGAAAAATGTGTGTGAGTGACAGAGGAAGAACGGGAAAGAAGGAGAAGAGGAGAGGAGAAGAAGAAAATGAGGGAAGAGGGAAGTCAGCTCCCTTTTTTATAAACATGGGGGCGAAATTACCAATTTGTCCCTGATTATTTAAGAAAAAAAGCTTCTAGACAGGGGTATTTTAGATTTTTTACACGATTCGGTTGACCGAACCTCACCCTTCGTTCGACCAAATGATGCTTTTAGTCGATCAAAGTCAAGCTTTGTTCGACCGAAGATTCATGAGCTCTTTGAAAATCGAGTGCACCTGATTTGGTCGACCGAACCAAGCATTTGTTCGATCGAATCTCATTCGTTCGAACGAACCTGGCATTCATTCGACCGAATGCCTTCCACCTTGAGTTTTCTCTTGCATTCAAGTTCCCGATAAATTCTCGACATTCATTCTCGATCCTCCATCATTCTAACTCTTCCAAAATCTCAATTCAACCTTCGAAATATTAAAATCCTTATAGAACTTGGGCGTATATTACTAAAAAGATGAAAATACCCTTACTCAGAAACACGAGATGTTTCATATTCTCTTAAATTATTATCTGTATTTACTTCTAGTGAGAGAAAGTGTGCAAAGTGATCTTATTGTGCTATCTACTCATTAAGTGAGCTTCATTTTCAAATTCTGAAAATTATTCTGGGTTTCTCTTCACCCGTTTGTTAAGAAAGTAAAATTTGTGGGTTACACTTCACCCGGAAAAAAGAAAGTTGTTTGTGAGGTTGTCCTTCATCCGACTAAGAAGGAGTTGTATTGGGTTTCTCTTGACCCGTAAAATCAAGATTATAGTGATCCTCGGTGTGTGTAGTTTCACCCGAGAACAATGGACGTAGACGGATTGTCGAACCGCTATAAAAACTCTTGTGTTCATTTAGTTTGTCAGCACATCATTCTTGAATCATTCACGTAGAACATTTGCATATTTATTTTAGTTCAAAATTTTTATTAATCCAATTCACCCCCTCTTGGATTGCGCCAACTGGGACTTCAGGACGTGCCATCATAACTCTATATTAGCTAGTATGCACAACGACTAAAAAAAAAGAGGAATTCTTAGATTAACTCAATAATCTGTCGACCTAAATGCCGTAAGATTAAAATCACATTCTAATTTCCATTTAAACTAATCATGTATGTAACACAGGTGTTTTCCAACAGGGATTTTGGAGACAAAGGCATGAATATTGTTGATATTAAAATCCACTTATATTTATACGCCAAAACATTTCTTCCACAACCAATTCTCCATCTAGCTCTTGCTTCCACAATTTTCTCCCCCGAGTTAGAATTTTGTGGGTTGAAACTGAGTGTCTATTCCTATACAAAACAGTGTGGTTGTAACCTCTTGCAAAGAAAGAGAAAATTATATTATATATATGACGGGATGTAAAGGTCTAAATGTCATCCTTTAGATTAGTACGATTGTACCATGCAAGGTTAGTTTTATTACTTGTTGAGGTGCCTTCCTCTAGGTTGTCTGCATGTGAGTTGTAGAGCAAGCATTAGGCTTGGTTGCTTTCTGTTAGCCTAGTAGAATGTTTATCTCGCTCAAGCCCAAAGCTGTCATCTTTAACTCCCCCCTCCAAGCTCAGGATTATGGGATGGACATTGAGCTTGCTTTTAAGGTAACTAAATCTTTCATAAAGGCTTTGTAAATATATCTACAATCTAGTCTGCATTGAGCATATATCTAATCACCAACTTTCCACTTGAAACTTTTTCTCTGATGAAATCTAAATCAATTTCTGTGTTTGGTTCAACCATGAAACATTAAATTTGCAGCTAAACCAGTTGCGCTCATGCTATTTGACTACACTAGTAATGGTCTATGAATCTTAAAACCGAGATCATTTAGTAAAGAACTAACCCAAGTCATTTCTTCAGCTATGTTAGCTAAAGGTTTATACTATGATTCAGCAGTTGATCTGGCAACTCTTATTGCTTTCTAATGCTCCACAACACAAGATTATCGCCCAAGTATATTACATATCCACCCACTGATTTTTTGTCATCTATGTCACAACCCCAATCAGTACCGCATACTCCACGGGGTCTGCATTATCAGCTTTCTAAACTCCAAAATAAGTTTTGTTATCCGCTTCAAGTATCTGAGAACCCTTTTAAAATCACTTCAATGTGTTCCCAGAGGATTACCCATAAATTGTCTCAATTTTCTTAGAGCTTAACCTAATTTAGATTAAGATAAGGTAGTATATTCAAGAGCTCCAATGATGCTTCTATGGAAGGTTGCATCGTTCAAGACTTCACCAAAAGACTTGGAAAGTTTCTTCCAGGTACTCGGTGGAGTATTTACTCCGTCGCAGTTGAACATGTTGGTACTTATCAGCAAGCCCGTGGTGTATTTATACTGTGAAATGAAAGGTGAATTTTTGGGTTTGAAACCTCTATTCCTAGAAAATAATGCAGACTTCCGAAGTATTTTTGAGACAACTGCTGGTCAAGATTATATCATCATCTTTATAAACAAGTATGATGATAATATATTCTCCTTTATTCTGAAAGAAATGCAAGTGTATGACCTCGAATTGTTCAATCCCTAATTTAGTACAGCAAATTTTAGTTTCTCAAACCAAGTTCTAGGGGCTTATTTTAAACTATAGAAAGCTTTCCTTAGGTTGCATACATTTCTTGGTGCCTGAGGAAATTCAAAGCCTTCTGGTTGCTTCATGTAGCCCATCTTTGTCATGTTACCATTCAGAAATGTATTATTGATGATCACTTGTCTAATCTCCCAGTCATTTATCACTGCTAAGGCTAAAACAACTCTGATGGAGGTTGATTTTGTAACCGAACTACAGGTTTTTGAAAAATCTATTCTTGGAGTTTACAGATATCCCTTAAGAGCCAGCCTTAATTTGTACTTAGATCTAATACCATCAAGGTTTAATTTTACATTGTTTATAGGTTTATTTCCTACAATAGATTTTGTATTTGGAATTAACTATGGTGATTGAATTTTGTTCATCGTCCATAACGACTTGAACTTTTCTTGGAGCAGATTTGTCTTGATCAATGGAGTGTTTTGGAGGGTATTGCTGCTGCTGATCATCGTCAAGATAGTAAATGCTCTGATACCAAGTTATAATTTAGTGAGTGGGATTGTACCATATAAGGTCAAGTTTATTCCTTGCTATGGTGTCTGTCTCCTACAAGGCTGTCTACAAGTGAGAGAACAAGCATTTAGCTGGTTTGCTCTCTGTCAGCCCAGTGAATCCCCTTAGAATCTTTCGAATGCCCCCACTAGTAACCAGTGAGCAATTTCTGTAATCCATTGAAATGGCAAATAGGAAGTTTAAACGAACTTCTAGAGTATGAAGAAATGGTTTGCTCTACTTCCGTTAATAGCACTTCTCTCCCCTGAAAGAAAAAAATTTGGCCTTCCGATTCTTTAGTTTACTACTAACTCTGGCATTAATCATGTTAAAAGAAAGATAGTATGTTTTTACCTATCATAAAAGACAACCCCAAATACTTTTCATAAAGCGAAATTGTGTTTAAATTAAAAATTTCCTTAACCTATTAGATGACATGAGGGTGAGCATCTGGGTTGAAGAACATAAAATATTCAACATAATTGATTGATCACTTTTATTTCCAAAGTGAATATCATATAAAGGGTAAGTAGAGAATGCTTTAGCATAAACAATAAAAGATAAGGTGAAAAATGACATCCTTATCGTGGAGTCTACGACTTGCAAAGGACTTATTTATTGCACTGCAATTAATTAACACTGATAAAAATGCTGACAATATGCACTTGAGAATCAGCTCAGATCACCTAAGGATAGCAATTTTACCTGGAAACTAGAAAATTCTTTACTACTCAATCCTAATAAGAAAGGTTTGATAAGCCTTTAAACGACTTTAAGAAGGATTTGAGAATGAAAATAGAAACTCCTGATGATTCTGGGATAAGATTTAATATGGTGAAGTTTTTGCGGACGTCCATTATAAATACCCTGGATGATTTAACTATATTATATGTAATAAGCAAAATTACATTATTTTAAATTTTTTTTAATTTAAAATAAAAACGTTTCAAAATAATATTGTTTTAGCCACTGAATCAAAATTAAAGCCGAAAAATAAAAAAAGAAAAAGAAAAAGGAAAAAGAAGAAGATCTATCTAGACATTTTTTTATTAATTTATCATTGGCTATGGTGTTATAGTGCATTAAAATATTTTGTAGTTATATGAATACCTATAATTTTATAAGAAATTTCATTTTATATTAAACTAAATTAGTTGTAAGGTAATTCTATCATATAATTGTTTTGTCATGAACAATTTAACATAATATTGACCGACATAAACTTAATATTTCATGTGTAATGTTTTTACTTTTAGCTAATATTAAACTAAATTAGATGTTAATTTTGTAGGTAGATGGAGAGTTAACATAAAATATTTATATAATGACATATAAATATAAATGCAATTGAAAGTAAAAGAATCTGCTAAACCTTAGCAGATGTATGCATGGGTTTGGAATTAATTAAATCCTGTATGACGGATTTCGTAATAAAATGACAACCCATGACAAATTTTGAAAAAAAAAATGGTATTGCTGCTTTGTAACGTATTAGAATGAGGTTTAGTGATATTCATTCTGAATCCAATTCGTTGCCATTGTTACATTCATCGACTAAACAACCATATATGGACGCAACATAACTCCTCAGAATAATCTCTCCACCCTATTAAAGTCTTTGCTTACACCAAGCTTAATTTAAGACTTAAATTGCATGATTGCTTTCTCTTTATGTTTGAAATTATGGAGGCACTCAACCCAACTATTATATTGTCTGCCATATCGTTGTGGGATGAATGAAGTCTAATTTTGAACAATGGCACAAGTTCAATATAGGCTTCATTTCGTTCGCAATAACCTTTGTTATTATTTTGTAGATAATTGTACAATGTTCGATGGGTCAAAAATCTTGCGCTCTTTTTGGATTGTTGATTTTAGGGATCAATGCTATGAGTACTCCATTAAAAGTATCCACTTCTGCATCTCTATTCAATACTTGTAAGAGAACTTCAGAAACTGTATCAACCTCCGCACCCCAATATTTTAAGAGAATAAGATTGAAAATTCGTTTGGTCTCAGAGCTTTGTTGGGGTTCATTTGAAAAAGAGTGGATAGGACCTCGTCTTTAGTGAAGGATTGTCTGACATAATATTCGTTTGAGCATTAACTTTCTATTAGTGTAAGCATTAAAAATTATTTATGTTACCGATTTTAAAACATTTAATTTTGTATTTAATGATTATTGACAAAATAAAAATATTATTTATTTTTGTATATAAATTATTTTTATTTTATTATATATTTAAATAAAATATGTATATAAATTATTTATATAATTTATATAATTAATAAATTATATTATTAAAGTGGTTTTGTAATAAAAGTGATATTAATTGGACATTAATATCACTTTTATTAAAGTAGTATACAACATTAGTGTATACTAAGTATACTTAAATGCTTTTTATGAATATAATAAAATAATATTAATACAGGTAATAATAATGATTATTTCACTAGACATTAATGTGGATTAAATATATATATTTTCATATAATTTAATATAAGTTAAATTATCAAAGGATTTATTTGCAAAGTAAAAAAGGACCAAATCTTGATTAAATATTTATTTAGATTATCGTTCTAAATTTTGACTATTGTTAATTAACTCAAATACCCACCCGTGGTGTGGCCTAGTAGTAAAGGATTCGTTAGACGGTTGCTTTGCGTTGATTCTGGATTCGAGTCACGGATTGGTACCACGATTTAAGTGGAGAGTGAGTTGCTAAGGTAGCTTCTTCGAAGATTTTATTTGACTTGCTCTCCGCTAAAACAGCTGCCTTTGCGCAGGTCTTGGGTTTAGCAGTATTCAATCACTCCTATTGCAGTATCGTCAACTGTTAATTTAGGTCATATATCGTTTTACTGGCTCGACTTATGGTTTGAATTGGGTAAGTTAGAATTTCTCTCGTATGCAAAAAAAAAAAAAGAAAAAGAAAAAATCACATTTTGGCTAAGAACAAAATTTAAAAAAAAAAAAAAAGTTTTACTCTCTCCCTTCTGTAAAATTGGGCCAAAGCTTTCTTTTAAGTATTTATTGGTATAAATTGTAGAGATTTGATAATTTTAAAACTTTCTTCATCAAATTTGAGTACAAAAAATTGGTATAATCCTAATACTAACCTAAATTTATCATTGATAAGTCCTTCAAATCAAACATGAGACGCATGATGAAATCAAATATTTTGCATGTATTTTTTTTTTTGATACGTAGAAAATCTTAATCTACCGAGCCCCAGACAGGCGCGAGACAGCTGTCACGTGAGAGGAGCAATTCAGGTAAAACCCATAACTGCACTAGGCTCTTATAAAGAATGCACTCCTAGTGACTCGAATACAGGACAGACGCAAAAGCAACCGTCACTTACATGCTGAAAGTACCATACTACATCAATTGGGTGCTATTTTGCATGTATTAACTTAATAATCTTTCACCTTTTATCTCAACTATTGAAGGCAACGTTCAAAAACTACTAAGGATTGACAGACGAGAATTATGTTATTGTTTTAATTATTTTCTGATCCATAATAATTATATTTCTGGGTAGAAATGGCTACTAGCCACCACCATTTCATAGTTCAAAGAGATATTTTCCTCTCATCTTCATGTCAAGGAAGATGAAAAAGTTAGAAACATCCGTACTAACAATATGGGTTCAATGGAAATTCTCCACTGGATTTCCTACACTCACGATAACTGGGAATTCAGTATTCATAGGCTATTAGAAGTCTGTTTCGCTAATATAATTTTTAAAAAGGTCTTTCGCAAATACTGTATGTAATATCTTCGCTTTATATTCTACACCTCTGGCTTACTCTTCCTAGCCATTAGGTTGTCAACTCGATTCCCTAATTGTCTTTCCTCTGGCTTGACTTCTTTCTTTAAATTATTGATAATTTGAGCTTTTCTCTTCTATTTCTTGTTTGGATTAAGTTATTTTCTTTAATCGAGTTGGATGACATCTTATTTGCTATTGAAACACCCCAACTGGGCTCTTTTGAAAATTGAGATAATTTGGTCTGAGCTTTAAGATTATATACGAAAAAAAAAAAAAAAATTAGAAACTAAATAAATAGAATCGAATTAAATTTAAAAGATTAATATTTTACAATTTTATTGGTAAAACAGAAATATTCTGTTAAATTTTTATTTAACTTTTAAAAATAAAAAACTGAATTGAAGACAAAAAAAAATTGAAAAACAAAAAAAGATGACATGTGATATGTTACGATTGATTTATTTTTTAAAATATTAAATTAATTTTTTAAATATATTATAAAAAATTTAAAATAACTAAATTACAAAAACTTAAAAACAAACTGAACCCTTTTGGCTTGGCTCGTTTTCACTCATTCTCTTTGATTTTTTAGTTTAAAAATTTAAAACAAAATTTTTTGTTTTAAATTTTTTGATTAAGTTCAGTTCAATTATGATAAAAATCAAACAAAAATGAACTAGATCCACCCTAAACCCATCACTTTATTTTTTGTTTGTGCTATTAACTTTTTGTCAAATGACAATTTATTAATATTTTTAATTTTTTGGATAAATTGGGGTATTCATGGTCTCATTCAATACCGTTCAAACATTTAGTGATTAATTAGATTTGAGGTAGAACGTGCGCCCAAATCACACATCCCAAGTTTAACTCATTATCACCGTACTACACCAATAGGTGATTATTTTTACTTATCATTATTAAAGATAAGAATATTTATTTTTATAATCGTCTCATTTATTATAATATTAATTTTGTATAACTATGAGATAAAAACTGTAGTACTTAATCTCTTGTAGTGCTATTAAGGTTGTCTATATATTCGGTACTAATTAAGGCTGTCTTTAAATAGGGTATCTCCAGCTTCTCTAGAGCTTGTCTGAATGCGGGAGACATCTATGAGGTTCTTAACCTTAGCTTCGACTATAATTCATTTACACTTTCTCTTTCGTTCTATTATTCCTTATCTTCTCTAATGGAGGAGGATGTCCTTAACCATGGCTAGTATAAATAATTGACTATTAAGTGATCTGTTAGATATTTTTATAAATAATATACATCAATTTATTTACCTGCTCAATTTACAAACAGATGTAATAAAATCTCCATAATTGTTGATAGAGTTAATGTTTAATGCTTGAAATTTAAAATGAAAATGAAGCAAATCAAACACTAATGTGACAAATTCAAATGTCTTAAAATACTCAAGTGCGTTACAATGATAATTAAAACTATAGAAATATTATACTCATCAAATGAGTTGAGTTGATCTAGCTTAGCTCGACTCACCGTAGGACAATCTTAAGTAGATTGAGTCAGACCGATTTATTTATTATGTGGATTGATATTTTTATAAGTCTTAATTTGGATTACAGATTAACAGGCCTAAATAGATCAGTTTATAGATCAATTTTAAGAATTAAATTTTTTTAAAATATAAAGTTAAAAAATAAATAAAATATACTAATTATTAACAATTACAATATATCAATAACAATAATAAGTCTATAATCTAAATATAATATAGACTAAATGAGTTATGTTTTAAATACAACATAAACAAATGAAATATTATAATTTTAGATTTTGTTTTTCATTTTTTTAAATTAAATGGATTGGCTCACAGGTTAAACGAATTAAACCGTTTAACCTGCAAGACAAATGAATTGAACTAAATTAATTCATAATTAAACTGATCGATTTTATTGAGACCCTTATTCATTTAAGTTAAACGGGTCAATCTATGAATTATCAACCCATTTAACAAGTCTAATATATTTTCTCTTGCATTAGTCATTACAACCATTTATAGAAAAAATAAATAAATAAATAGGATTGAGCTTTATAAAGATAAATTATAATCTTAAATTAATTCAACTAGCGGTGACAATTTGAGTGATGATACAATTATTAGACACAAATTCGATATGATTAAATGGATTCATATTTAAAAATTTTAACATGAATAATAATTGAATCATATTCGTGTCACAATATTAATAATTGTGTCGGATTCGGATTTGACCTTTTGAATTCGTTTATCCGTTTAAAATATAATTAGTTAAATAAATAATTATGTCTAAATAAATATAATAATTTCATTTATTTATATTTGATATTTAATTTATATTTGAATAAATAGTTAGTTAAATATATTAAATTTATACTAATTAATTAAATAAATTAAATCAAATTAATAATTTAATCATATAGTATCATACCATTTATTTAAAAAATTAATTATACGATTGATAAATGAATAACATAATTATTAAATAAATTATATTTAAAATAAAAATTTTGATATAATTAATAAATGGATTGAATTTAGATGAATAAAAAAATATTTTTTAAAATAAAAATTTTGATATAATTAATAAATGAATTGGATTTAGATGAATGAAAAAAATATTATAAATTTATTAATACGAAAAAAAAAACCAATTATATATGAATTGATATCCTTAAATTGAACTAAAATTTTACTTTTTAAATATCATTATTTATGGGAAATATGTTAATTTAAAAAACAAATAAATAAATTCAGAACAGAAGACTGAAATGAAACATCGTATTTGGGAAGGGACGACAGTTCACACATGAAAACAGAACTCCATAGATTTTGTTTTGTAAGTACAACTGTAACCGGAACACAAAAACCAACCAATCAAAAAACTTCCTGAACAAAAATTACAGATTAAATAAATAAAATTAAATCAATCAATCAACAAAACTCTCTCTAGAAATTGGCGCTGCAAACCAGTGAGTCAGTGCAGCAGAAGCAGCAGCTTTTTGGAGCGACGAAGAATTCTCTCTTCGGAGATTCTTCTTTTGCAAATTGTAATTCTAAATACTTTCATTTCATTTCGTTTCGTTTCTCTCATGTTTATGTTTATGTTTTTTTTTTCTATAATTATCTTATAATTGTTTATTATTTTAAAAATAGAAAAAGAAATTGTAATTAATCTATTTGATATCTCATGTTGTTGACGAAGATGCGTCGTTCTGTATCGAGAAAAACGGGTCAAACAAATTCAACCGAAGCCACGGATCTCTTTCGCTCTGGTAGGCTTTCTTTCTTTTCTTCTTTCTATTATTTAATTTAATTTTTTTTTATTTTTTAACTTTGATTGTGATTATTATGTCAAATCTTGATCGTTTCATTTCTGAGTCAATCTAAGGTTGTTTGGATTGTAAAAATCTATACTGTTTTTTCTTTGTTCTTTTTAATTTTGAGGCCAAACAATGCAAAAGATGTGCGTATAAGATTCCGATTTTTTGAAAGCGCGTTTGATTATGTCAAATTTTCACTTATGGCTACTGTGTGTATCGATTAAGGATTACGATTCAGTTTTGAATATTCTGAAGCTAGCTCATCATGAAATTATCCAATCATAGAGCTTAATTAAAATTCTGGCTTCGCTGTTTCCTTATTGGAAGCTGAGATTTTAATTTTCTTAGCTGATGAATGTGATTGTTCACACGCTTTTAACGTTTTTTTCTTTATGTATTTTGTTTTAGCAAGCTGTATTTGAACTGTCGGTTGATTGTTTTATCTGTCTTGAATTTCATTTTTTAAGCCTCGAGTAAAGCATTTTCGAAAGAGATGGAACGATTCGATAACCTGTTTTATACATATGCGAATAAGTCTTCTGGCTTGATTGAGTAAGTATGTGTTATTCTATGAAAGTGACTTTCATGGCACTGTTATTTGCATTAAAGCTTTCTGCAATTCGGGCAGTATTACGTTTTATTTGCATGATCAGGTGTGGATTTAAATTTAAGAGGAAAAAGGTAAGTGGCCCCTTACCCACCAGGAGTCAAAGACGTATGGGCGTCAACTAAGGCGGCTTGCTTTGATGAATACAAAACCACCCACAAGGACTTAATTTGCGATAAATTGCACAAATATTGGCTTACTATCATTGTAATAGTTTTATAAACGATAGTCTAGCTGAAAGGGGCCACAAAGATCCTCATTAGTGCAGAAACTGATTGTCGACCACCATTGATAAACACCTGAATGAGGGATATTCACTGGACCAAGAGCACCTACTTAAGAAAAAGTTTCCACAGCTGATGTTTTCCGTGCAAAAGTCATGGAATTGTTTATGTATGATAGCTTCAGAGAGAATAATTGTGCTGTGAACTGTAAGTGATAAACAGAGATAAATTTAACTGCTGTCCAGAAAAAGTGGATAAAATCACTACCTTTGGAAAAAAATGTGGTTTTCTGTTGAAATTGTAATTAAAAGAACACTATGCTCTACATAATTTAGGCAGATTATGACTACCTAAATAATTGTAAGTAAGGTGGACTATGTATTAAAGTCTGTCAATTTATATGATTCATAATGTCCTATTTTTACTTTATTTGAAGCTAAATTTTGAAGGATTTGCAAATAATTTCTAATCTTATATATACTCTTCTCACAGCCCCGAAGGAATTGAAAGTCTTTGTTCAGATTTGGAAGTCAATCATACTGATGTTAGGATCTTGATGCTTGCCTGGTAAATCACAGATAGGCATTTCATACCTGTCTGTTTAACTTTTGAGCATCAAGCTTATACAGTAAAACTGACAGACTATGCATATCAGGAAAATGAAAGCTGAAAAGCAGGGATATTTTACTCTGGTAAGGAACATTGATCTTTGACTTCTGTTGCCTTATTTACTGTTTCTTCTTTCTATTTTACCTTAATAAAAAGAATTATTATTTGACTTTGCACCCTTCATTCATACAATTGTACTCATATCATTTATTTAATAATTTGTGCCAGTAAAATTCAGTTCCATTCCCAGCATAATGTTTGGTTTGATGCATGTTTGTAGATTCTGTTGAAAATTGCCACCCCATGGCCCATAGACACCTTGAAAAGTGTGAGTCCCTCTTAGAAAGAAAGCAACACCATAAGTGTTGCTGTGGAAAATTTGTGAATGGTGAAACAGTTAATCCTCCCAAGATAAGACCTCAAAATTTTAAGTGTAAAATGACATCTTTGAGAAGAATATGAATTCTGAGATAAAGTTTTCCTCTCTTTGTGTATGTTTCTAGGGAAACGACAAGTCCTTTTAATTTGTATTTATGTTGGATGAAATTATTTTGTTTGTTTTGTACTATGTGGAAGTAGTGCTATTGTCTAGGTTGGTCCTATGAGAAGACCTACTGCAATCCTAACATCAGTATTTTTTATGGTCTGTCTCTTCCCAAGGCTTCAAACTCATGTACCTTGCTCTTACACAAGACATACATGTGGATTTAATTGCTGTTCATTTAGTTAGTTGCTGTCCATTTTGTGTAAGGTTTGCTGGTGTTGTGTGTCTGCATCCTCATTTGTGAATGGGCTTTGTAATTGCTGGAAAAATTTATATCCTTTTGTCAGCACTAGTTTCTCCTGTTTGACATTTTTTCTGCTCGAGGATGGTATTACTCTTCTATGCACACAGAAAGGAAAATATATCTCAAACCTCCATACTTGTGTTCCATCTGTCATTTAATACTTCATTATTGAGCATGTCCAACATTGAATATGTCATATTGAATAATTGGTGGTGTTATTGATTCTGGGAGATCTGTTTCTCTTTTCTCCCACTCTTTTGTGAATCCTTGTGTGTTTTTTCTGTTACCTTATCAGTTAGAATGGTGCCTTTCCTTTTATAGGAGGAATGGCGACGAGGCCTCAAAGGGCTGAGAGCTGACACTATAAATAAATTAAAGAAAGCCCTTCCTGATTTGGAGAAAGAGGTGAAGTATACAATCCACCTTCATCTCTGAGAATTGGCTATTTTGATGAGCTCATTATGTGTATATGATGGTTAATTGTGTTGTGTAGGTGTTGTAGCAGTACTGATATTTTCTCTTTGTATTTGAAAGGTCGGGAGGCCATCAAACTTTGCAGATTTCTATTCTTATGCATTCCAGTATTGCTTGACAGGTATCACGATATTAGGCTACATGGAATTTGAATTAAGAACCTTGTTTTGCTTCCTTATTTGTGTTCATTTTGTTTTATGATATTTTTCTCTCAGAGGAGAAACAGAAGAGTGTAGACATAGAGAGCGTCTGTGAATTACTGGATCTTGCATTAGGATCCCAATTCCGAGCCCAGGTTGACTATTTGATTGAGTATCTGAAGGTAAGTGGCTATATTTATTGTATGTCTTCGGATATGCAACTGAATACATTGTTGGATTCTTTTAGTTTATACTCCAGCATCTTATGTTTTTCTGAAGGTTTGATCACATTTTGATTTTAGCAAGTAGAATGATTAATTTTTCTTGTTAATTTTTTAAAATAATAATTTATTTTTGCCAAGTTCAACATACCTCTGGTCTATTAGCTTGCTTACATGTTGCATTGTTTAACTACTACCATCATTTGTGTGGAAAGTGGAGTTCAATCAATGACTTGAAATGTTCTTCTTCTGGTCAATGGGTAGAAGATATACTGCTACCTTACTGCAGTTTTATGCATTTAGTAACCTAGACAACTTCATGAGCATTGGGTGAACAAGTTCATCATATAATGCTAACTCCATTATTCTGTTTCCATAGCTGGAACAAATTATGACAATAGTGGAATATTTCTCATTCCAAATGTAGGTTCAGACTGATTATAAAGTTATAAACTTGGATCAGTGGATGGGATTTTTCCGGTTCTGCAATGAGGTATTTTCTTTGTCTACTCCCTGTTTTGTAATTTATTGCTATTAATTATCATGTTTAGTTGTTTTCTCTTCAACTGATAGTTTAAAACACATGATGAACTTTAGGATAAGCTATATTGAGAAAATATCATTTTTTTATTTTTTTTATTTTTCTTACAAGTCATACATATGCATCCTGACAGACATGAATAAGATAATGTTTATTGTCCACACTCTGCTTGGAGTTTAGCTTGAAGAAAATATTCCTTAGTCTGCTTAAGTAAACATATAGCCCAGTAATCATGTTCGTTACCAGATTCCTATGGCATTTTTAAACACAAATCTGCAATAGCAAACAAGGCCTCACCTTTTGGAGGGTTTTATGAAGGGTAGGGTAGCGGAAGGAACCCAGTTGTGATTGCAGTTAACTTTTACGAGAGTTTTGCCATCCACAAGATTTGTTCCGTATAGTGTGGATAAAGATATTAGCATTAGAGACAAATAACATACGATATGAAGTGAATTTAGATTGTCATTGAGGTAAACAGAGCAAAAAGAGAGAGGAGATGAGCTTTCCTTTTGTTTTGTCTAGGATGCTACTTTCTTCTTTGCATTTGGATTTGAATAAAAACAATGGCCTAGCTTTTTTTTCTTTTGAACACCATATATCGTACATACTTCAAGCCTCAGATGACTTTTTCCTCCTTTGGCAGATAAGCTTCCCAGAATTCAATAATTATGATCCAACCCTTGCCTGGCCATTGATCCTCGACAATTTTGTAGAATGGATGAAAGAAAAGCAAGCATAAACTCTGTTACTTTCGACAGACCCAATTCTCAACTGTAAACTGCCATTTTGACTGAAGTAGGTAGTGTTGAATTTACAATTACTTGCTTAGAAATTGTTTTACATTTTAACAAAGCACAAGTGCTTCATTCTTTAATACTTTTACTGTAATTGATCTATCTGCAGGACCATTTGAAAATACACAAACCAACCTCACTCCAGCTATGTTTTTTTTTGTTTTTCCAATACAAATTTTGTATGCATTTGTCTGAACATAAAGCTCATACCCAAACTCATCAACCTTAAATTATGTGGATATGCTTGAAACACTCCAAATACTGGTTGTTCTTCTTATTTCATCATCAAACTGAGGCAAATGTTGATTGATGTTTGCTATTTGCTATTTGAACAAACTGTGGCTACATATCATTGTGCAATTGGTGTATTTTGCTTTATTTCGTTCTATTTATGTAGAGTCCGGTTAGTATTGTGGTATGATGGCTTTTAAGCCCACAACTATTGTAGAATGAAAGTTTTAAATGTAATATGTTAGTATAAAAAATATGAAAGCTTTACTAAAAGATGGTGTTATTAAATATTTTTTTCCGCTTTGCTTTCAAAGCATACAAAACGGAGCCCAGCTATTTGATGTCATGTACCGTCCGTAACCATTGTTCCTACCATCCATGAGTGTTCTCTCTTTTTCATTGTTTGTTCCCAATAGCTGCTTTGCCTTTGGTCATTTTGGCCATACAAACCTTTTGCTGTGGTCTTCAATCCGTCCGTACTATACAGTCAACTAGATAACATCCATGTGACTATGATGTGATATAGTTTTGCCTAGGCAATTGTATTCAGTAAAGTATACTAGAGACTTAGTATGTTTAAGATTGAAATACTGTGATTTCTGTTATGACGTTGAAGTCATGGTGATTACCGAATGCAAGTGTAAACGTAAATGTTGCTGTTATTGTTTCACATTTGTCTCTCTTAATGGAGAGAGAATAAAGAATAAATGAGTCCCACCTCAGTTATTTTGATCCCATTAAAGATAGATTGAGGTGGCATCATCTGGTTAACTTAGTGAGACGAACTCAACTCACCTACCACGTTCTCCTCAAAGAATGTGAAATAATTTGAGCCACAATGGCAGCAATTGCTAAGGACATCAATAAGTAAATTGTATACCTTATTGGAAACATCTTATTTGTAATAGTTTGCGGTGACACTGATGTTTTCCGTACTGAGTATGAATCACGACCCTAAATTTAGGCGTTGCCTCTGTTTTTCTCTCCTAGGTAGTTTTGTCAGGACACGCACACATTGAAAACGTGATTTCTCTAGTATAATCCTTGGTACGCATACAAACACTGCCTGTAATATGAAAATTAAAATCAAAATGTTATATTGATTCAAGGTCAATGCCTGCTTACTTGCCAATTCTAATTTCATTAATCTATCCAATAGCAAAACAGAGCCAAAAAAAATTGGACTTGGCTGTTTGTTGTCGTCACTCTTTGAACGTCGGTGAAAATGAAAGAAGAAAGCTCAATATTTCCTACCACAAAGTTACAACGCTTGATAGAAAAAGCTGTCGGCTTATCCCATTTTCCACATAAGTATAACATCTAAAATTAAACAAGAGGAACAGAGAAAGGGGATAGCATGACATAAAGAGAACAGATCAAAGAATAAAGAGATTATACCAGTCATTAAAGCATTCAGCTTTTTCTCAGGAAATTGTGAAAGAAGATTAAGACATGAGGAAAATATTACTAGGGACTATCATTTTCAGAGCATCACTTCTATTTCTTATACAGAAGCTTGCATAACTTTAACTGTAGCACTTTATCACTTTATATCGACTTCAATCTTGTCACCGAATGGGATTGTACAGTTTTTATGCTCACATACTATTTGTTTTCTTCTGTTTTTGGATACCCAGAAATTTTTTGTGATTATTTTTTATGTTCACCGAGGTCTAGATTAAAGATTAATGCCAAAATCTAAAATCTTAACCACCAGGAAACTTGTGCTTGTATACTATTCAAATTGTAATACCATAAAAAATTTGCCGAGGCAATAGCTTGCTGCAAAAACTGAGGTTGAATTGATAAAAATTGCAGACACAACACTGCAAAACAGAAGAAACAAAAGAAAAGAGGCATAAACATGTACAACATATGCGGCATGCCTGCAAGGTTTTCTTGATCAAATGTTAGTCTCGTAAAATCAAAAGAACGAATGAAAACAATTTAAAATTTTGCTTCTCCTGCCTTTCAATGAACAATTTCAAAAAATAGGAAAAATGGCTCAGTTAGAACATTTTGATCATCGAGATGATGAAGAACCAAGAAACAATGGTGAAGATGGAGTAAGTGATCGTCTGGTTCTAATTCTACTTCTACCGCGTACTTGAGTGCCAGAAGGTAAAGACAATGTAGATGAAGAAGAGTTAGAAGATCTGAACCTGTTCGATTCGCTTGTCAATTTCTTCTTCTCACCTTCATCTACCTTATCTTCTATTCTGTGATGACGAACTCTGGTTGTATTTAAAGTGGGTGGAAGAACACAATGGATCAAAAAGCCTGCAAAATATATCATAAATTAGAAGCACTACATGCTATCATTTTGAGAATAAAAATCATACCCAGAATAAAATTAAATAAAAGAGAACCATAATTTAAATGTTTAAAGAAAGAATCCAATAGAAACTACAAATTTTGGAAGAAGATGCAAAAAAAGGAAATCAAAAATACTAAACCAGTGCATGGGATTTAAACCACAAACCTATCATATCATCCCAAAAGATTTTACCAATTGAATCAAAGCATCAACAAGAAAACATTTTCATTTTGACATATAAATCAAAATTCACTGGTTTAGTTCTATCATTCCCAACATGAATCTTTGTATTCTGTACATCTCAGTGACATATTAATGACCGTAATCTAATTTACAAACAATATTGCAGTAATTAACTGTAAATCAAACCATCATTAGATTTTTCTTCTTCAAATTCAATCAAATGACATATTTTCCAAAACATATTCAACTGGCAGTAAAACTTGGATGTACCTATTCTAGCGAGGCGATTGACCCAACTGGGGATTGGATTTCCAGTGAGTCGAACACAGGCATCATTGCAGAAATGATTACAGTTCTTGGTGATCAAATTATAAGCATTTCCCCTATAGTCCTCTGCTAGCCCCTCCATCAGTGCCCTCACTTGTGAAGGCACCATATCAGTTTTTCCAATCAAAATTGCCTTCCTAAATGTAAATCCCTCGCACTGTTTTGGTTCTCCCTCGAAAATTCCAGTCGTCGGATATTCATGAGCTCCAAATGCATACTCAACTCCATGAACTGAAATCAGATTTTCTGAACCACATTATTCCTAACGTCAATTGAATTCAATACCCAAATCGCAGAATGCATCAAAAGTTCAAAACTTCAACTTAATTACTTTCCTTGCACATTCTCATGAACCAAATAGAGCAAGTTTGAGGCATTGAATTTACTTATTGAAGTATAATCAGATCCAACCCATAACCACTTGACATGAACAGAAACACTAACAACACTTCAAGCTTTATCATAAACAATAACAAACGATCTAACAAGCTCAAAACCAAATCTAAAATAAACCCAGAAAAGAATTTAACAAGTTTTCTAATAATAATTCAAAACAGAAACTAACCTTGAACACCAGAATGATAAACTCCAAGACCAAGCCAATATGCATAACCGTTGAAGGGTGTTAGATCATACACGTTAAGATATACGGGCACAGATCCTCTGTCCACAAAGCTTGAATTTTTTCTGCACAACATTCTATTTTACAAAAACTAATGAACTCAAAACCAGAGCTTGAGCTAAGAAATATGTATATGAAAAATCCTTGTTGATAAAAATGATTGTTGGGTCGTTTTCAGCTCACATCAAACTCAAGTAAATCATGTCAAACCCACAAAAAGATTGATAGAAAATTTGAAATTATAATTAAGAAAAACAACTATTTTTATGTTTAAATTATAATTTCAAATCTGATAAAGAGTATGAGAATCTCGGCGGCAAGTCGTGCCACACCGGATTAGTGTTTGAATTAATCTTGAATTAATATTTGGGAGAAAGTAATGTTTGAGTAATTATGGTACATAGTGGGGTACGTTATTAAAATATGAAGCGTGATTAGTGTTTGGATTTTTTTTGAAGGAAAAGGAATATGTCATAATCATTATCATTTGATGTTGCACTTGGATGAGGGGATATTTTTTAATTTTAATTAAATTTATAATTTAAAGTAGAAAAATGGATAAAAATAAATATCTCATTAAATTTTTTTTTTTGTTTATTCTCACAATCAAACACTAATAGACACTTATAAAGATGACTAATTTAAACTATTATTATTATTATTATTATTATTATTATTATTTCAGTCAATTAATTTTAATTAAAGTTGATTATTGGAAATAATAAACAAGATTATAAGAATGATTTAGATATTTAGAAAGGGGTAGTTAAGTGTAGGTTGGTTTACCCTTTCAAAGGCAGGTTTTCATATTTATAGGTGATAATTGTACACTAATTAATACCTTTTAAAGTTTACTTCTTTTTTTTAAAGTCTTAAATTTAATTATTTCTATACTATATGTCAAAAATGGTGGACAATAATTTTAAAATAAATTTAAATTTCATATAAGTTGTTGTAAATTATATAAGTTAAAAAAATTTGGGATTTTCTAATTATTTTAATTTACTAAAATCTTATAAAATTTTATAATATTTTATTATTAATAATAATATTTGTTACTATAATTAGCATTCTTTATTAATAAAATATTAATTTTATCTTGTGTTCCATTTTTTTTATTTTCGAGATCCTGCCCATTCAAATATATATATACTCACAAAATACAAAAGAAAATTGAACCGTACTTGAGATTGACATGTGTCAAATGAAAATTCCCTTATAAACGTGGGTAAAGTTATTTAAGAATCACAACTACCTTATGTATAAATTTGTTGAATGTTTGATGAAAAAGACTTATTTTATTAATATATGAATTTATTTATGATTATTTAATATCATATTGAAACCAATTTAATTGATGGTTTTATATTCTAATTTAGAGCTCATTATTTAACAAATCCAATTATATATATATATATATTTGGATCGTAGCTTGTTAATTAAAATATATTGTTCTAGATTTTAATCACCATGATGTTGATAATTTTATTAACATTTAATAGAAAATAATAGAAAGGAATTACAAATGATTTGTCTACATATTTGGAATTTAGTATATCAAGTCAAATCAAACAAAGGCGGCATTTCCTTTTTTTTTTTTTAAAATAAAATTGAATGTGATTGAAACTAAATTTAGTTAAAATTAAAATTTAAATGATAGTTTTTGTTTTTTTGTTTGTTTATAAAACGTTTCGGTATAAAATATTAAGTTACTTAATTTTATAAAATAAAATATTCCAAAATTGACATTTTGGCATATATACATCCTTCTAAAATATTTTGTATTTATATATATAATTCATAAAAAATTTATTTATATTAATGTAATAATTCTAAATTAATAGAGTTATAGAATATTTCATTGTTGTTACATTATTTATAGTTTCTAATAATTCACTGTTGTTGGACTATTCTCAATTAATATCATATGTGGGTGGCACCATTATTTTTCCTATCCAATAAGGAGAAACTGCGGTTGCAATCACTTTCAATACATGGATGAAAACATATCAACAAATGGATAAGTATGATAGAAGCTCAAAATATATTAATAAAATAGGAGTATTATTTGCTTATGCAAGAAATTATTTTTTTTTTTTAATTTGGTGTATTATTGTAATCTTTTGACATTTGTAAGGAGTGAATTTGACTTGAAAATAAAGAAATCATAAGGAGAAAAGTCAATTTCCTGACGAAAATCTGTCGATAATTAAGTTAAGATTTTACTTGAATTAGAGAGAAACTGAAAGAAAAAATTAGTAGCAATTACATGCTGTAAAATGAAGTTACTTGTTTCTTCAATTCTTTTACTTTATATAATCGAACTTCATAACCGTTGGACACATATCTTACGATCATTATTTTTCGTAAATAATAGGATCTGTTACTGATATCATGGATGTAATCATAGCAATCGTTATCTACATTTATCCAATAATTATTATCTATATTTATTCACATTAAATATCCCATTTGAATTTGTTAAGTGAAACAGTGCAATTATAGTAGATAGTTTCGGGGGTTTATTTGATGATAATCGGTATTGTGGTTCTCACCTAGAACCTTGAACCATAATATGTCCCTCCGACCTCCCCAAAGAACTCGCCTCTTTGTGCGAACCTTATGTTATTGTAGTTCTCTCAAGATCTCAGGGTCTCTTTAGCTTATTCTATTTAAGGAGAGAGAGTTTAGTTCTTGGGTGCCCAACTTGAGAATCACCTCAAAGAATCACCTTAATTCTTTAAAAATAGGTCCTTAATAGACTTTGAGCTATTGTTGAGGGATTGGACATTGGGCATTTGGGCTAGCAAGATTCAAGATTTTCCTTAAAAGTGAATTCTCAATTTTTAGTTAACAGTAATTTTAAATAAAAAATAAAACCAATGTCTCAACTTGATCTAACGTCACCCTCCTTTTTTATTGTCCTTCAGCTAATGTCATAATTGCAAAATTATCTCCTTAACCACGTACTATTTTCTCATTAATCCTCTAATAATTGATAATTGAAATTTTCTATGACGATATGGAGTTCTTCAACATATCATTAAATCAAGCTGTTGTTTTTTCAAATTTACTAGCTTTCGTGTCTTTATACTTGCAATATAAAAATATTAATATTTTTCAAACATGTTTAAATTAGCCAACCTATCATTTACTTTGGGCGACCAACCCTCAGGGTTTCAAGACTTCTTTGCATTGACGTGGCTTAACCCCATTTATTAGATGTATGAGTGATTAGGGTTTATTAATATGATCGAAGCCCCCTTATCCGACACTATAAATATTCCCTTCCCTCTCTATCATTTCTCTTTTATCTCCTTTTCATCTGCAATCTATAAAATTACTTCATTTGCGACTTGAAGTACTCTTTGATTTTCATAAAGCATTCTATGACTTTCAACTCTCAAACACTTAGTAATTTCCAGTAAGTTTTTGTTTTATCCCTCTTTTTGTATTACATTTTCTAGTTCTTAGATGTTTTTTTTTGGACTTATAATGAATATATATACATTGATATATAAATCTTGAATATGAATGCTCAAGACTTTAGATTTATCACTTTTCATGCTTAAAATACTCACATAAGAATGTAGATGTAAGAAACTCTCATAGATGAAGATATTTACTATAATACATATCTTTACTAGTCGTAAATTTGTTTTTGATTTTTTGACACTGTAGTTCATAATGTAGGGACTAAAACTTTTAGTTTACATAGATGTCTTAAGTTGTTAATGAACCCGATCAACCAAATTGACTTTGTTTTCTTTGATAAATTGGCAAAAATATCATCTTTAGCTCTAGTAAGCCTGAGGTAGCTTTTGAGAGAAATAATTCAGGGAGGGAATTAAGAGTAGCTATGTCCCTTACTCCTATCATTGCTTTTTTTTGTAAATCATGGGATCTATTACTAAAATTGCAGATGTAACTCTAATGATCATTATTGCATTTATCTGATAATCATTATTTGTATTTATTTACTTTAAATATCCTATTTGAATTTATTAAACTGGTCAATATAACTATTATAGATAATATTGGGGGTTCGTTTATCGATAACTGGTATCGTGGCTCTTGTTAGTGTATGTCTTAGAAACCATTTGTGTCATCGGTTTCTAGGATTATTATAAATGAAAGACATGGCTCTTTATTCACATACATAGATATTTTCTTTATAAAATCGTGTTAGACAATAAAGGACGTGTGTGAATTGTCTAGATAATTTAGTTAATTGTTAACTGTAATTATTGAATCATTTTCTATAAAAGTGGTATTGATTGAAAATCAATATCACATAATAGATATACTGAATGCTATATAAGGATATCATATGATGATATAAGTAGGCTTACAATACGATTATTATCATAAAAGTATAGTATAGATTTATGGTTTGTGAATTATTTATCGAACGTGACCAATCATTGATAAATCATATGGTATATATCTAGTCAATAATTTATTGATAGTTAATTAATTTAAATAGTTAAGGAAATAAATTATTAACCTAAGCCAAAATGGTAATTGTACCATTAATATGAATTTTGAAAATTCATATTATAATTAATTAATTATATTGATTAATTCTTATTTTCTTAATGGTTAAGAAAATAAATGATTAATCAAGGGCAATTTGATAATTGCACCATAATGATAGAAAAATAAGAATTAATTAATTTATTTTTATTTCTTTAATTTATTAAAGATAAATCCATTATTTTCATTTAATTTTATTTGATAAATGACTTAATATATGGTGAATTTTTATTAGTCCATTTGGATGCACTTTGATTGGCTAGAAAAAGTATAATTATCTAGTAATTATTTAAAGAAAAATGAAACAAAAATGTTTGTCTTCCACCTTGATAATATTTGATCATTAGGAGGGAATGGAAAAAATTTGTTTTTCTTCAAAATTACGAAGAAGAAACATGCTTCTTCATGCTTTCTAAAGCTTGGATGGTGTAGATTGAAGAGACTACATATCTTTGTAGCTTGATTTCATCATTTACCATGCTTAAAAGGTTAGAAAAATTCAAAACCCTAACCTTTAATTATGTATATATTGATGTACGTATAATCTATGCATAGGATGTGTAGAAATTTAAAATTTGCATGTACTTAGGCCATAGAAACTAACAAATAGTATCAGAACATATTTGGTTGATGGCTATTGTGTTAAATTTGCTTGTGTTGTGTATGGATTCCATAGATTTAGGCATGTATATTTATATGCTTAAAATTAGGGATTATGAAAATTTTGATTTCTATATTGTTTTAATGAGATTAGAATTGTGTAAATGAGATCAAGCATTGGAAACCATGGATGAATTGATGGCATATTGGTGTTTTATGAAAAAATTTGTTTTTCCAAGCACATTGAATATGTCAAGTTTGTTCAAAATGAGTTTTGGATGAAATGGCTGAATTTTGCTCCATGGTTTACTATTATAATTTGATTAGAATTGATGGAAATGAGTGAATTAATATTGGTATTCATTTTGACATTAGATGTAAAATTAAAAATCCAATAAATATGGTTAAATGTATTTTGAATAAAAATGTTTTGTTCAAATACATTTGGTTGGAAACTATGGTAATAAAATATTTATTTTCATGATGGAAAATGCTAATCCTATTGAAGACGTGATGGAAATTGTTTCCATGATGAATTATATGTTTAACTTAGTTAAACATGTAATTAAATATTTTCATATGTATAAATGGGTTGATTTTGAGAAAGCTATAATGTAGATGGATCAGAAAGTGTTTGGATCCATGTATTGTAGTATTGGCCATAATGTAAATCAATATGGAAAAGTATTTTTTTAATTTGGTCTTACATGAATAAATAATGAGATTCTTTGTATAAGGATACAATGGTGTTAAAAAAGTTTAATCTCAAAATTCTAAAAGATCGCCATAGTGAGTTGGTTAAGGAAAAATAGTTTTCCATGTAATAAATTTGTTTAAATATATTAAACATAGTTTATCATCAATTGTTGATGAGATTTTGTTGCATCATATATATATAAACATTTAATGGTTAAATGTGAATTAAAGAAATTAGTCCAAATGTTAATATTTATATATTGGTATATATATATATTAATTGATTAAAATATGTTTTAATTTGATTGGACCAATTGACATTATTTAATATAATGTAATGTTGGATAATTGATGAGTACATAAAAATGTATGTGTATTAAGAGTTAAATTTATCATTTTACACTTAAAGTATGATTAACTCTCTC
>JAVXUL010034958.1:0-11262 GCA_035590515.1 Trichilia minutiflora
ATTCGACACGATTATTAATCGTGTGACACGAATACGATCCGTTTATTATTCGTGTCAAAATTTTTAAATCCGAATCCATTTAATTATATCGAATTCGTGTCGAATAATCGTGTCGTGACCCAAATTGCCACCCCGAAATGAGCCCCAGTTTTGATGCTTATCTTGAACATATGTTTGAATGTTGTGAGAACTATTTTCATCGAAACCGGTTTTTTCTGTGGTGATTCCCATTGATTAATTTTCTCATATTCTGGATTTTTGGTGGTGTGAGTTTTACCTGATGAATTGGGTGAGCCTCAGACAAGAATCTTCTGAATAATAAAGGAGAATTAGTGGATCTGATGGCTATTTGAGACTGCTTAAATTTGACCAACTCATCAAGGTCCATGGCATGTTGTCTTGTTTGTCCAATTGATTTATTTATGTCCGTATAATGAGCTTGTAATTCAAAGTCGAAAACCTGTATGGTCTGTTTCACATTGTTCAAGTTATGCAATTGGAGTCCTTCATCTTTACGGTGAGTCTTGGAATTTTGGTTGTCAATTTTGCAGCTTGGCATCTTTGGATCTGATATATCTCATATAAGTTTTACATTCCTAATACAATAGTTGTTGCTTTTGGAAAATGTTTGTGTAGATAACAATGAAGCTGATGAGCAGCAGAAACACCCAGAATCCCAGATACAGTCCTCGTTACCTGCAACAGGGATGTCTCACGCCAGCGTCGCAACCTCTAATGTTCAGTATGCAACGACCCAAGTGGGGACAGGCCACACTATGGTATGTGGGGGAGGGAAGCTACTTTACAACCTTTTTAACTCAAAACACTTTGATAGACAAGTTACCTATACGTTTAAATTTTTTTGTCTAGTTGTTCTTTTTTAAAAGTGCCAAATGAGGTATCAGTCTAGAATTCGATTCTGCTGTTTAGATAATTTATTATATCTGGTTTCAGTGAATCGTGATGACTGATTGTTAGAGATTGTTCTTGTGTCAATCTAGAGTTGGTGATGGGTATAAGCTCCTATGCCCTAGTGCGATATGTTGGATTGTGTAGGGTTGAGGTTATGGTGGTGGTAATGATGTATAATGGTATATAAGTTGGTGTCGTTAATAGTGGTCTGCCTATGTACTTTGATGGTAGCATCAAAGTTAAATTACATGATTGAGGTGGTTGATAATGTCTTGAGTTGTGGCTGTGAAGAATTGTTAAAGAGATATATTTTGTTGGCAATGATGGTGGAGTGCTAATACTCATTATTTAGTGGGAGCAAATTTAGTTTTACTGCCATGGTGTTCTTCTTTTTTTTTTTTTTCAAATTACAATTTTTAAAGACATGCTGATTATTATTATTAATTTTTTTTTTTTTTTTGAGAGAGAATGATGGGTATTTGCATTAGTAATGTGTAGTGCCACTTAAACATGATGCTTTAGGGATTTTGCTATGATTGAAAGGATAACTCTTAGGCCTTACTGGGAGAAAAGAAGAAAGGTTGTTAAGATTTTGTGTTTGAATGATTAGGAGGTTTGAGAATTGATGGTGTAGTGAGAGAGGGTGAACCTGAGAGGCATATACTGGAAATTTAAGAGAATGATAGATTTAGAGAGGTAGGGAGAGAGATATGCGACACTTCTGGAAATTTAAGAAACTGGGTATAATTGATGGTGTAGTGAGAGAGGGTGAACCTGAGAGGCATATACTGGAAATTTAATAGAATGATAGATTTAGAGAGGTAGGGAGAGAGATATGCGACACTTCTGTGCAAAGCAAAGAGATAAGAGAGGTGTGTTTAAATGTTTAGGATGTATAAGAGAGAGCATATTTGTATATTTAATGAGAGACTAGAGGTAATCATTTGTAAGGAATTTTTCACAGACCTATCTTAAGATATTTACAAGTTTCACTCAACCAACACAATTGCAAATCTGTTTGGGAAGAAATTTGTTCTTAAATGTTGTTATTTTCTGTTTATTGGAGGGTCATGGATAATGGTTGTACATATGTGTAGAGAATTGAGAAAAAAAGAATTGTTATATTAATGTGATCTTTGATACATGAATATAAAAGCCTATTTATAGTAGGAAGCATTTAAGATGACTTGCTCTAATATAAAATAAGAACATAAGATAACTTTAACTTTAACTTTACCACTATCATATAAAACTAGATATGCTTAATATGAGAAAACTTTAATTAGGATAAGATAAAACATTCCAAATTGAAAACTAACTCTAACAAAAACCATCCTAGCTTTGTTCCAATTTTATAAAAGTAGACCAATTAAATCCCTAAAAGTCTTGAACATAATCTGTTACTAATCACATTTTTTCACACGCTCCCTCAAGTTGGTGAATAAGTATTCTCCATTCCCAACTTGGATAAAATACTCTAAAACACTGAACTACTTAACCCCTTGGTAAGTACATCGGCTAGTTGGCTATGTGTAGATACATATGGTGTACAAATCGATCTGCTCTCCAACTTTTCTTTGATGAAGTGTTTGTCAATCTCGATGTGCTTCTTTCGATCATGCTATACCAGATTATGAGTGATGCTGATTGCAGATTTATTATCACAATAGTCTCATTGGGCCATCACACTTAATCTTCAAGTCTTCTAAGATGATATTTGACCAAAGTAGTTCACACACATTGTGAGCCATTGCTTGGAATTCTACCTCCAATCTAGACCGTGCTACGACATTCATTTCTTACTTCTTTACATCACAGGATTTTTGTCGAGAAAGGTGCAATATCCAGAGGTTGATCTCTTATCGACAATTGACCCTACATAATCGGCCTTCATGTATGCCTTAAGTACTAAACCTTTGTTCCTTTTGAACAAAATACCTTTTTCTTGTGTCTCTTTGAGATACTGTAACACTCGATGTACTGCTTGTAGAGGAACTTCCTTCGGATTATACATGAACTGATGCTCACACTCATTACATATGCCATATTCTATCACGTATAAGATAGATACATGAGCCTTCCTACCAGGCATTGGTACATTTTCATCTCTATTGCAACATCCTTCTCTGCTTTTCCAAGTCTGAGATTTGAGTCTGTTGGAATACTTGTTAGTTTGCATGCTGTCTTACCTGGTTGTTTGAGAAGATTCACATCATACTTCTATTGGGAGATAAAAATGCCCTATCTAGAATAATCCACCTCGATCCCAAGAAAATATTTTAACCTTCCTAACGTCTTGAGCTCAAACTCCTCAGCCAAACATTGACTTAGATACTGCCTCTCCTTGTCATCATCTAGCCACTATTAGGCCATCAACATATATTAAGAGTACTGTGACTTCCCCTAATGGTGAGTGTTTGATGAATAGTGTATAACGCCCTTGGCTTTTTCTATATCCCATGGCTATAATAACTCTTGCAAATCTTCTAAACCATGCACATGATGATTGCTTAAGTCCATATAAAGCCTTCTTCAACTTACATAGGGTATGAGCAACCAAATCATTTTCATAACCTGGTGGAACTTCCATGTAGATTTCTTCCTTTAGTTCTCCATGCAAAAATGCATTCTTGACATCAAACTACTACAATTCCTAACCATAATTGGCTACTAATGACAACAAAATTCTAATAGCATTCATCTTCTCAACTGGAGCAAAAGCCTTTAGGTAATCAATTCGATAGGTTTGGATATAACCCTTGGCCACCAACCTCGCCTTATATTTTTTTATCGATTCATCTGCCCTATACTTCACTATATAAACCCATTTACACCCCATGGGTTTCTTTCCTACTGGTAACTTTACCAACTCCCAAGTTTTGTTTATTTCCAATGCCTCCATCTCCTTATTTATAACTTGTTTCCATTTGTCATCAGTAAAAGCCTCGATTGGGTTGCTAGATATGGTAATGGTGTTTAGGCTAACAAGGAAGGCTTTATGAGATGGTGAAAAATTTTTGAAAGACATGAAGTGTGCAAGGAGATGTAAAGCTTGTTTGGTGCATTCCTTAGTCCCTTTCCTAATAGCAATGAGAAAGTCTCGGTCATTAGTGTTCATATGAGATTCAGTTTCACCATACAATGAAGGATTAGAAATTGTTACAACATTCTTAGGATCTGAGTTAGGTCTTGGATTTGAACAAAAATGGGAAAATCTTCTTCTTCCTTGAAAATACCTTGCCAAATCTCACATTTTTAGGAGTAGCATCTGTCTTTTCTTGGGAATTTTCAAGAATGGGCTCGAACACAGAATTTGGCTTATGCATAGGATTTGTTATAGTGGAATATGGTGATAAAATAGGTAGACATAGGAATTGATGGTAGGTCAAGCAAGAAATCCTTTCTAGCCTTATCTTCCATTCTTGAAATCTCCTCTGAAGATTAGGAGTGGTGAAGTAAGACTCTTTTACATTGAAAGTAACATCCACCAAGACAGAATTTCTTTGATGGAGGATGATGGCACACCCTTTTTGAGTTGAAGAATAACCAACAAAGACACATTTTAATGCCCTCGGAACTAACTTCCCTCTATTTTGACTATGAACATGAACAAATGACACGCACCCTAATATCCTAGAAACAAAATTATTTGTAGTGTGTAGGTGAGGATAGAATGTTGAGAGTATTTCCGTTGGACTCTTGAATCCCAGGACTCTTGATCAGTAGCTGTAAAAACTGCTTCCCCCAAAAGGATTTAGGCACATTCTTCTGGAACATAAAAGCACAGGTTGATTCAAGAAGGTGACCATTTTTCTTTTCTAATATTCCATTTTGTTGTGGGGTATTAACACGAGAGAATTTATGTACTATTCCTTCCTTCTGAAAGTATAGAGTTAAGACTTGATTGAAATAGTCCCTAACATTATTCGACTTAAACCTTTTGATATTGATCCCAAATTGATTTTTAATCATAGAACAAATATTTGGGAGAACAGTACTGACACCGGATTTGTATTTGAGCTAAAAAATTCAACATAAGTACAATCATCAATGAAAAAAAAAATCATCTAGCCCCAGAAATATTAGGAATAGTGGAAGGACCCCAAATGTCACTGTGAATGAGATAAAAAGGAGTAGAACTTCTTTTATTGCTAACCAGAAAGAATACTCATTTGTGTTTAGCAAGTTCACACACTTCACAATGAAAATCTTCAACATCTAGACTCTTAAACAAAGAAGGAAACATAATTTTAATAACCTTAAATAACAGATGTCCAATTGGTGATGGTGGAGCCAAACTTTCTCTTTATTGGATAAAAAAGACTATGAAACAAGAGAGAGAGATAATTTGCCCATGATCATGCTTGACTGAGTCTGGCATGTCCAGTCATCTTTCCTGAATCCTTTTCATGAAATATACAATAACCACAATAAAAATCACATGGTAATGTAGATCTTGGGTGAGTTTTTTGATGGAGACAAAGTTTGTGGACAATCTAGCGATATGAAGAACATTTTTTAAGGTCAGTGATGGGCTTATTTTGACATATCTTACACTTGCTACAGTAGTCGAAGAGCCATTGGCTGTGGCTATTTTTCTACTGCTTGGACATGGGGAATATGTGAGAAAAACACTTAGTGAGTGGGTCTTATGGTTAGTAGCTTCCGACTCCATGATCCTGGAGTTGGCAAAGGTTGTTCCTGAGACATTTAGGTCAATAGAGGATGGAAACTTACCTGAATACGTCAAAGAGCAAATACCTGAAGGTTTGTCAAGGTTGCCAATGAGAGATCTCACCCTCTTGACTTCTTCTTGGTTGAGACTGACTGACTCATGTGTTTTGTTTCATTCTGTTGTATTGTAGCAACATGAGCCCGGTAATTTTGCAATTCTCTGGGTTTGGGGGTTTAGATAATCTTCTTCAGTTGTGCTGTAGTGGTCGTCTCTATAATATCTGACATCTTCCATGATAAAAATCAATCTCTAGGCAATTAAGGCTGACTACTTGAAGCAGAAATCACCAGCAATAAAGACTGGCAAAGATCACAAAACCGTCGGTGATAAATGCCAAGCATGCAAAACAATTTTTCAGGAAATTCAAAGCCTTGCAGTTCTAATACTATGTAGAGAATTGAGAAATAAAGAATTGTTATATTAATGTGATCTCTGATACATGAATACTCAGGCCTATTTATAGGCAGAAAGTATCTAAAATAACTACTTTAATATAAGATAAGAACATAAGATAACTTTAACTCTATCACTATCATATAGAACTAGGCTTAACATAAGATAACTCTAACTAGGATAAGATAATTGTAACATTCCTAATTGAAACTAACTCATTAAAAACTAACTCTTAACACTTCTAATTGAAAACTCTTAGTTCCATTTTACAAGAGTTGACTAAATCCCTGAAAATCTTGAACACAATCTGTTACTGATCACATTTTCCCTCTATATGAAAATAATTTATATAAGGAGCCAAAAATACAAGGAATCAATTAGTCATTTTTGTGCTTTTAGGTTTCCCTTGGTTTCCTCCATAATCCCTTTTAGTTGCGTGTTTGTTTTAAAACAATTGGAACGAAATGAGTCATTTACTATGCTGCGGTTCCAGAAATTATTTCTTTTGGCCTGATTTCCATTGTTAATATTTGCTAGTTATGTTTACGTTATAACATTTTTGATGGTATATCAGTGGTAAAATTGCTCCCTTCTTGTAATGCATATACCATTTGGCATCTGCTTTCACGTTAATGAAAGGTCTCATTGACGTCTAATTGATAAATAGCTTGGCAAATTGGTTGGTTAGGTGAGGTTTGTGCGTCAATATTCTTGATTTAAGAATATTACTTCCCTTGTTTTCAGCATTTCTATTGATTTTACTTTTGATGTCATTTCATGAAGAGACCCTTGTGGACTGAGAATTCTTGACTTGTTGAACATAGTTGATGTTGTCAAACCTTGTCATCTTGCTGCTCATCTAAATGTTTGTGCCATTTAGCTTTACCAAATGTTTGTTATGTTTAATATATTTTTTTCTTTTGTTTTCCATTTTTAGTTGAAGTACTTACTTGTAGATCGAACAAACACCGTAATGAACTCTCCATGGCAAAGACAATGAGTCGATGAATTTTGAGTTGCACTGCTTCCTCCGAAGAGCCATATGCTGCTGCACTGTTTATTGTTTTCTTTCAATTTTTTAAAAAAATATTCATGTAGAATTGATTCTTCTAAATTAAAATCAAACATCATTTTTGGTTCCCTTGCATATTCCCGTTGGCCATTTCTTGCCTCGTTTTCTGTGACTTTTACTTCTTTATCTGAAAAAATTGATTTTCATCTCTGTGACATTTATGGATTTATAAAAATTGCAAGAATGAGCTTTTGTCTAATGTGTGATGTACTCATTTTGCTATCTGTTTCTAGATACCGCTGTAGATGTTGAAAACATTTTCAGTAGTGATTTTCTCATGGTAGAAGTTATGATTATGAGGAAACCATTATAATCCTTATACTTTCATAATGTCATTGTTCATAATAAACTCGTGTATACCACGAACTCTTATTTTATACTGGTTGTTTTTATCATTTTCTTGTCTACAGTTATTTTAAAGAAACAATTAAGTTAGCATTGGTCATGGCTTTATCTTTCCTTTGAGAATTGTGATGTTCGTTGAGATGGTAGTTTTTAGTGAAGTCTGATAACTGAACCACTGATAAACCTGTAAAAGGAAAGCTAGAAACTTTTAATTGAATTCAGTATATCAACTAATCATTTATCCTTGGATTTATGTAATTCAAGGCACCGGCAGCTTACCCATATCCGGATCCCTATTATCGTAGCATATTTGCTCCCTATGATGCACAACCGTATCCTCCACAGCCCTATGGTGGACAACCAATGGTATGTTGTTGTTTTGAATTCTCTATATTATGATGACATGATGGTTTGTCATTTTGGGACCATACATAGTTTATGGACGTAGATGTTATGACTATTTGAGAAATAATTGTGTCAGGTCCATCTTCAGTTAATGGGAATTCAGCAAGCTGGAGTCCCATTGCCAACAGATGCAGTTGAGGAGCCTGTGTTTGTCAATGCAAAACAGTACCATGGCATCTTAAGGCGTCGACAGTCTCGTGCAAAGGCTGAATCAGAAAATAAAGCTTTAAAGTCTCGAAAGGCATGTCAGGAGTTGCAAATTTAATATCTTTAATTCAATTTGTTAGTTTTACTTGCAATGATTTTAATTCAGTGGTTTTGCGGGAAATTCTTCTAGTATTGGGTCATTTATTGAGTTTTGAAAGTACCCTTCAATTCTCTTTTATATCCGTTGCTGTTGACTGACTATTCAAACTAATTATGCAGCCATACTTGCATGAATCTCGACATTTGCATGCATTAAGAAGAGCTAGAGGATGTGGGGGTCGGTTTCTGAACTCAAAGAAAAATGAAAACGAGCAGGAGATGGCATCAAATGACAAATCACAGTCCAATGTCAGTCTCAACTCTGATAAAAATGAAATTTCTTCTTCAGATGGCAAATCCTAATATTTATGAATGAGCGGCAATGTATCAAAGTGGCCGGCACAACCAACCATTCATCAATAACGGCCAGAGGATTTTAGGTCCCTTACTAGCCTTAAAATGTCTCGGTACTTAGTTGCATCTATCAGAATACCTAGTAATGTGTATAGATTTTCCGGTGATAGGCCGTAGGAAGGTTAAAAAAACAGAGTAGGCAAAATGTATGGAAGGGGTAGTGATAGTTATGCTCTTCACAAACGACTTTTTTTCTTTTTTTCACAAGCGGGATTGATGGACGAGTTTCCTCTGTGTGTGCATTTATTATTCTGAGAGGTTGTAAGATTAGGATTTGATCTTGCTGTGTAGTATTATTGTAAGTTGGATAATAAATTTGATATATTTTAATCCAAAGTAGTAACACTTGTACTTCTTGTTCTTTGCTGGACTTGGGTAGGCTGAAGATACTTAAAGTCTTGTTTGGTAATACTAATTTGAATGAGGCTTACGCATTTTTACATTGATATTTAGTATTTAAAAATGTGCTTTAAGAGCCACCAAAAGATATCACAGCACAATGCCAAATGGACCTTGAATTAGAAGTTTGTGCCGCGAGAAATATAAAATTAAAATTATTAAAAAAAAATCCTTCTATATGATAATATACTTGTTTTTACTTAGCAGTTAATATTAGTTAGTTTGTTTATTATAATAATATCTGAAAATAATTAAAATTGAAAGTTTTAGGACCTCAGTTTGAAGCATATTTACAATATGTTTGAATTTCATCTTTTTAGGTTGGTACATTTTGTCAATAATCAAAGTCAGTTGAATGTTTTGATAGAATGGTAGTTTAGTCTTCTTTTAAACGTTTGGGAAGTTGTTCTTTGGTTGGTGTATAAGTTGGTTTGGGCTGTTGGGCTGGGAACAAATTAAAGAATCAGGGAAAATATTTACGGAAAATGATATATATATATATATATATATATATTGATTTAGCTTATACACTAGTTTAATTTTTGAATTTAGATAAAAATAAAAGTAATTTAATATATTTAATTTTTAAATTAATTTTAATTAAAAAAAAGTTTTATTATGAAGAAAAATTATATATATATAAATCAATATATATATATATATATATAAGAAAAATTATATATATATATATAAATTAACAAAATTTTAAAATAAATAAAATTAAAATATATATTTGATTAAATTTTAATGGTGAACTCATCTTTTTCCCCAAATTTATCATGCAAGTCAATAATAATCATTTATTTACCTAATATTTACCACGCAAGTCAATAATAATCATCTATAAGAAAAACTTTTATATTATTAATGCATGATTCTAGAATGTATTAAGAAGTAATATAACATAATAAATATTTAATTAAAATGTTTGTACATTCTATAACATTAATAAATTTTTTTTTTTATGTTATCTTATAGGATTGCATTGACTTATGCCCAATTAATTGGGAGGATGAAACAAGACCATAATAGAAAAAAGAAGAAAAATAAAAAAAAATTCTATTCTCTTTATTATCAATAATAATAATAATAATAATAATAATAATAATATATAAAATATTAAAAAATTAATAATATTAATATTATTATTTAAAAGAAAGAAAATTAAGAGAGAGAACTGAACGGAGTTGCATGTCAATAAAGTTGTGCTGTTACACTGTTGACTTGTAGTCAATGATTTTGACAATTAAGATAAAGATGGGTCATTCAAATACAGAAAATATTTCTTATGACTTATCCCATCCATCCTCTCTCTGTTCTCTAATTTTAATGTCTTCATTTCTTTATTCTCTCAATTATCTCTTCATCATTTAACCCAACGCACAACTATTACTCTATCTTATTTTACCTTAAACCCATTTCCAAAATTTTCTTCTTATGAATCATTTTGAACTTTTGACATGGTTTCAAAATTTGTCTTATTTTTTACTTTCTAATTATTATTATTATTATTATTGTTCATATGGGTATACATATTTTCTCATTTTCAAATGTCAAGCATTTTTTCTGCTTTTTTTACTTTTTCAATATGAAAAATCAAACAATTCATTCCAATCCAATCTAATCTCAAATAGTTGGAAGATTGAGTTCTCAATATTGTTACAAATTTAATAAATTTTAAAATAAATAATGAGGTTATGAAACTGAGTATTGCATCAGTAATATAAATAATCGGAAATTATTCAACTTGGTTGAAAATTATTTTAAAATTAATATTTCACTTATAAATAATAATTCCTTATTTTTATGTTCAACTTCTCAATTCCTTTTTTTTTTAGATAATGATTTTTAATGTTATGATAAGTTTAATTTTAACATTACAAAAGTTAATTTCGTCCCTTTAAATTTACTTCAAATATTTATTTATTTTTTAAATCACGTAAAAGCCTAAAATTTTCATTTTAGAAACTGGGGATATAAGAATTTTTTTATGCAGAAATGGGATCATAAAATCCCCCAAAGGGTGGCCTGGTGGTGAGAATTGGGCTTGGGATCTCAACGTTCCAAGTTCAATTCTCCCCATGGCACCTTTGTTGAAGTGTTTAGGGGATCAGGTCTCGGTTTTCTCCAGTCGTTTGGTACTGTCTGTCAGGGTACTTGCCGATCAGAGTATCACGGGCGCTTTCGGCTTAGGCCTGGGCCTCGTGTCCGTGACGCTGCTTTAGGGTAGTCGAGGGCCTGGGTTCCGTGGTAAATCTCGGGGTGTTAGCTGACAGTTGGAGTTTTCGGGTTTCCAAAAAAAAAAAAAAATCATAAAACCCAATGAAAAAAAAATTGAAGT
>JAVXUL010034969.1:0-11261 GCA_035590515.1 Trichilia minutiflora
TTAATTTTTGTTAATTATTCTTGGTCAAAGGGTTGACTTGAGCTCACCCATATTTGTTGGTTATGTTTGTATCACATTATATGCCCATTATTATATATTCTTTAGATGATAAATTGGCATTTAATTTGGGGGGCACGTAAGGCAACATTTTGGTGAATTGAAGCCACACGTTTTGGCTTCTTCTTCCTCTTGTCTTTCTCCTCTCTTCCTCCTCTTTGATAGGCAGCCATGGGAGCATGATCATGGAGGGTGTAAAGTGAAGAGAGCTCACACTTGTGAGCTTTGTCTTCCACCATTCCAAAGGCTTGCAAAGGTACATCTTTTGCTTCCCTTTTGCATACTTGTTTATCCCCTTTGAAAGCATGACTCTAGGCTTGGTAGCTAGAGAAATATTTTTCTGTGATGCATGTTCTTGACCTCCAGCCACCATCAAATATCAGGAATGGGTAGTTCATCCACAGCATCCCGTGGTGCTCAAAAAACTCGAGATAAAGTCCAAATTAAAGTATTTGCTTTAAACCAAGAGCAGGCGCAGACTAACCTGAATGTGGTGACAGGTATGGTTATAATTTTTAACCAACCTGCTTATGTGTTGATAGATCTGAGTTCTAATAGATCTTTTGTCAATACCGCTTTAGCACCTTATGCTAGCATCGCATTGTCATTCCTAAATCAAGAGATACTAGTTCATACCCTTCTAGGCTAGAAGTTGTTGAGAAAGACTGTATTTAGAGACTATGTTGTGATTGTGAATGGAGTAGAGTTGGTAGCAGATTTGATTCCCTTGAGAATGGAAGATATTAATGAGATACTGGTGATGGATTGGTTATCAAGACATCGAGCAACAGTAGATTGCTTTGCCAAGCAAAATGTATTCAGAAAACTAGGGGGATCAGAGATAGTTTTCATAAGTGAGTAGAATATTTTATCTAGTAGCATAATTTATGCTATGGAAGCTTAGAAATTAATAAGGAAAGGGTGCCAAGGGTATTTGGCATATTTTACAGATATGACTACCTCTAAGTACTCAATTGATCAAATTCTAGTGGTGAGAGAGTTCTCAGATGTATTTTCGGATGAGTTACTAGGAATACAACCACAACAAGAATACAATTTCAGTATTGACTTGGTTTTCGATACTACACCAATCTCGATGTCATCTTATGAGATGGCACCAGTTGAACTTAAGGAATTGAAGGTGAAGCTTCATAATTTGATTGATAAAGGTTTCATCCGACCTAACATGTCACCCTAAGGTTCGTAGGTGTTGTTTGTTAAGAAGAAGGATGGGATTTTATGGTTGTGTATAGACTATCGACAGTTGAATCAGGTCATCATCCAGAATAAATACCCACTGTCTAGGATTAATGATTTATTCGATCAGTTGTAGGGAGCAAGTGTATTCTCGAAGATTGATTTAAGATTAGGGTATTATCAGCTACAAATTAAGGAGAGCAATGTAGCCAAGACAGCTTTCTAAATGCGTTATGGTCATTATGAGTTCCTTGTAATGCTGTTTAGGTTAACTAATGCCCCTATTGCACTCATAGACCTCATGAATCGAGTATTCCATCCGTACCTTGATAAGTTTGTGATTGTCTTCATTGACGACATATTGGTTTACTCGAGGATCAAGAGAAAACATGTTTAACATCTGCGAATCGTACTACAGACACTGAGAGCAAGAAGGTTGTATGCCAAGTTTTTGAAATACGTGTTTTGGATTCGAGAAGTAGTATTCTTGGCATATGTAGTCTCAAAAGAAGAAGTATTTATGGATCCTCATAAGGTTGAAGCCATTGTATGGTGGGAAAGGCCTAAGAAAGTTACTGAAATTAGAAGTTTCTTGGGATTTGCAGGTTACTACAGGAAGTTTGTTGAAGGCTTTTCTCTGATAGTTGCTCCACTAACACGCTTAATGAGAAAAGACATTAAGTTCGAGTGGGATGAGAAATGTGAGCAGAGTTTTCAGGAATTAAAGAGTCATCTCACCTCCGTTCTAGTGTTATCACTACCTATTCCTTAAAAGGGATATGTAGTATTCAATGATGCCTCCAGACAAGGGCTATATTATATTTTGATGCAGAATGAGAAGGTAGTTGCTTATGCTTCGAGACAACTCAAGAAGCATAAGAAAAATTATCCGACCTATGATCTAGAATTGTCAACAGTTATTTTTATCTTAAAGATTTGGAGACATTACTTATACGGAGAGAGTGTCAGATTTTCATCGATCACTAGAGTTTGAAGTATTTACTCACACAGAAAGAACTAAACCTAAGACAGAGAAGATGGATTAAGCTAATCAAGGATTATGATTTGGTGATTGATTATCATCCGGAGAAGGCCAATGTAGTGGCAGATGCTTTAAGTAGGAAATCTTCAGTAATAGTAGCGTATGTTTGGTCAACATATCTTCTATTATTATTAAAATTGAAGAACCTGCGAGTGACATTAGAGTGTGGTCAAGATGGTTCCATACTAACCAATTTTATTGTAAAACCAACACTGAGGGAATAAATAAGAGAAAGGCAGATACAGGATCCAAAGTTAGTAAAAGTCTGCCAGAGGATCATAAATGATGATGTTGAAGAATTCTACATTTCTCAGGATGGAATTCTAACATTAAGAGATAGGGTATGTGTACCCTCAGATGATGAACTGAGGAATACCATCTTAGAATAAACTCACTGTTCAGCATTTGCAATGCATCCTGGTAGCATAAAAATGTACAAAACTATCAGAGAGAACTATTGGTGGCTTAGAATGAAGAAAAATATAAAAGAATTTATTATCAGATGTATGACATTTCAGCAGGTTAAGGCTGAACATCAGAAGCCAACAGGAACGCTCTAGCTACTACCCATACCAGAGTGGAAATGGGAACACATCACCATGGATTTCGTGGTAGGACTACTACATACTCAAGCTGGATATAATACAATATGGGTGATCATAAACAGGTTGACTAAGTCTGCACACTTCTTGTCCATCAGAATTAAGTATCCAGTTAAAAAATTAACAAAGTTGTATATAGCAGAGATTGTAAGGTTGCATGGTGTGCTTGTGATAATAGTATTAAATCGGGATCCTCAATTTACATCTTGATTGTACCCTAGCCTTCAAAGGGCTATGGGTATGAGGTTGTCTTTCAGCTCAGTATTTTACCCCCAGATAGATAAACAATTAGAAAAAACCATTCAGATACTAGAAGATATGCTGAGAGGGTGTGTATTAGAGTTTTGAAAAAGTTGGGATCGATATCTACTTTTGACTGAGTTCGCCTACAATAACAGTTATTAGTCCAGTATAGGAATGGTACCAAACGAAATTCTTTATAAAAAAAGGTGTAGGATCCCTCTATACTGGGATGAAGTGAGTAAAAGAAAATTAGATAGTGTAGAGTTAATTGAAACCACTACTGAGAAAGTGAATATTATCCAAGAGAGATTAAAAATAGCTCAAGACATACAAAAGTCATACTCGGATAATAGGAGAAGAGATTTAGAGTTTGATGTGGGCGAGCAGGTATTTTTTAAGGTGTCGCCCTGAAAGGGAGTGATTCAATTTCAAAATCGAGGGACGCTTCACCCAAGGTTTATTGGACCTTTCAGAATTATTGAGAGAATCGGTCCAATAGCATACAGATTGGAGATACCGCCAGACATGCAAAAGATTCATGTTGTTTTCATGTGTCAATGTTGAAGAAGTACATCCCCAACCCTTCCCATATTATCGGACTACCTCTTATGGATTTAAGAGAAGATTTGAAGTGTGAGGTGCAACGAATAGCTATCCTCGATCATCAGGAACGGATAATGAGAAGTAAAGTCATTCCTATGGTAAAGGTTTTATGAAGGAGTGATAATATTGAGAAGATGACTTGGAAATCCGAACTTCAGATACAATATCAATATCCTCATCTCTTTCAGTATTAAGGTACATTGAATTTTAAGTACAAAATTTTTTTAAGGGGGGTAAATTTGTGAGCCCCATGCTTAGAACCTAAAGGCATAACGATAATTTTATATTTTTACTATGTTTGCATTTACATCCATCGCGTATACTATTAACACGTTAGCACGGTTTTGTATTTATTTTGGAGATTAGAGCTGGTTAAGACAGAGTTTTGAGGTTGTAAACACAGGGATCTCAACGTAATTAAAAGATTTTTTATTTTGATGGGTTCAATCGATCGAATAGGGTGATTCATTCGATCGATAATTTGAGAACTTCCTAAAAATGTTCCTGCTTAAGAATCGTTCAAATGAATAAGAGATTCGTTTGATCGAATTAGCCTTTGTTTGAATGAACTAAAATTCGTTCGATCGAAGTAATCCATTCGTTCAATCGAGTAAGGATTCGTTCGAATGAAAAAATAAAAGTCCCCTAACTTTTAGAAGTGTCTAAGGATTCGTTTGAATGGACCTTGATTCGTTCGATCGAAGTAGGTAGTTTGTTCGAACAAACCCCAATTCGTTAAATTGAACGATTGCGAAATGATAATTTTTACCCTCTTCTAGAAGCTTCTCCTTTATATTTCTTACGAGTAAAATGATAATTTTACCCTTTTTTCTATAAATAGTGGGCTAAACCCCCATTTTTCATGTTGGTTTCTTCTTTTCTTCCTCCTCTTCTCTTATCTTCTCTTCCTCTCCCTCACGTTCTCACCCCTATTTTCCCAAACTCTCACCCAAATCTTACTGTATTTTTGATTTCTCACTAAATCCTCACCATATGATCATTTCTAACTCTCTACAAGCATCAATTTAACGGTAAAAGTACAGAAAATGAATATGGGAAGTTAGGGTTTCAGGAGTCAAATTGGGATTTTTCGACTTCGGAGTGGAATGGAAGCAAACCAATGATACTACGAGGCAACTAGCGATATTTCTAACATATTTGTACTTTTCATTTCGTAATATGGTAAATTTTTATAATATGGGTTTTACTATTCATCCATAGATATTTTGTTAGTTTTATCGCATGTATTTGGGTCTTTACGTATTAATTAGATGATAGAAAGATTGGATAGGTTGTTAGGAAGTTAAAAACAAGATTTTAAAAAATTTGGATATGTGTAAACAGTAATCGGGTTACTGTTTCGGTGAGTCGATGGGATCCACTTATCAATTTCGTAGAATCGAATCAAAATATGCTAGCCTAGTTACAATGTAGGTTTGTGATAATAATATATGGATAATTGGATGAATAATGAGGGTTTTAGTCGATTTCGCGTGTTAACCGATTTTAAAAAACCTAGGTTAGCATTCATTTCACGCATACGAGCTTTATCTATAGATTTGAATCAAGTATTAATATATTTTGACATATGTGTCCAAGGCGACAGTGTGCGAGTGAGGAATCCACGTGACGCACCGAAAAATGAGGAAAATTAGGGAGTGTATACCCTCCCTAAGTATGAATAGACTACTTTCATTTTTGTTATTTTATTTAAAACCTGTTTTGGTTTTGATTATAATGATGTGTGAGTATTTTATAAATGATTATGCATATTATTTCTGTTTATGTGAAAATGTGTATATACATATATGTTTTCATATGGTTTTGAAATGAGATACGATTTGTATGATGGATTGAAATTGCTTAGCGTATATATATTTTACATGAATGATGACCATAGGCTAATTTATTATATGTTTATGCCTTGATGATGACTATGTGGATATTGATATACTTATTAGTGATAACGGCCATGAGAACTGGGATATTTACTGTAGCTACAGGGTGGTAGCCTAGGGGAGTCCACTTAGATGTGGATACCTAGGTGAGTGGTATATGTGGTAGCCTAGGGTCGGCCTGATAGAGAGGTCACCTAGGTGAGTGGAGGTTTCACATGTAAGTCTCATCGGGTTAGTCACAGATGTCATCACGTGACTAATCCGAGGCGAACGTTAATGGTAGACTTGTTTTTATATAACTAGACCATGCACTATTTATTTCTTTGCATTTAGAAATGAATTTTTATAAATAGCATGTTTTTACTACATATAAAATCCACTAATGATCTTGGGATACCCAGGACTAGGGTAATCGTCGAGAAAGGGAGCTAGGCCAATGATTTTGATATATGTTTTGAAGTTTTCAAACTTAGATAAGTATTTTAAGCCAAACTGTTTTATGATGAGCTCAAGTTGTGTTTTTCTACTTAGGAGTTAACTATTATTGGCTTCTATTCATTTTTAGTTCACTCATAAAGTATACTTTCGTATACTCACTCCCCTCACTCTCTAGTTTCAAGGTAAATAAGAAAGTTGCGTGCATATTTTTGGTGGTGATCGCTCTAGGTGCTGCAAGGATCAAGTATATGATAGACCGACTCACATTGCATTGTTCGCAGTCCACTGGAGTTATTTAATTTCTATTAGTTTTTATTATTATAATGATTTAACTCTTCAAGAGTTGTAAACATATTTGTAAACCAGTTTGTACCGATTCTTGTTTCTATTTATTTGATTATGCATTTTAAAATGCTTTAATAGTTGATGAGTAAAACGGATTGTATATTTTGAAGTGTTTGTGGATTGGTTAGAATTATTTCAAAGTTTAGGTGTTTGGATGAACATATTTGGAAGTGTCACATAAATGTTTTTGAAATAAAATTTTGTAACGGCCTTCCAAGCTCTCAGGGCATAATCTTGGTGACTGAATATATCTTGGGGGTCTATGACGGTTGTCATGTGTGAGAACCATGGATTGAGGCGTGACAACTAGCTATTACTTATTTAAGAATTTTTAGGTGTATTGTGTATTCTCATATTCCATATGCAACAAGAAGGAAATTGGATGACAAAAGGCAAAAATACATTTTTCTTGGTGTTAATAAAGAGTCAAAAGCTTATAAATTATTCAATCCTATCACCAAGAAAATTTTTATTAGTTGCGATGTTGTTTTTGATGAAAAACCAAATTGGAATTGGGATAATGATGATCTTCATCAACAAATTCCAGCAAGTTTTGAAGATAAGCAAGAACAACAATAACCTATGAAGACTAATCAACAAGTAGATCCAATAATAGCACAAGAAAACAAAGGTGTTGTAGCTTCTCCAAACTCAACAACACATGAATCAAATGATGTTCAGCCCACCAATGAACACCCTCGACAAAGTAGAAGCTCGGCTGTATAGATGGAAGATTATAATGTATATGGGATTGGTCAATCTGAAAATTCATCTACTTATTTTGCTTTATTTTCATATTATAATCCTATAGCCTTTGAAGAGGTTGTCAAAGATGTGAAGTGGCAACAAGCAATGGATGATGAGGTTAGAGCAATTGAAAGAAATCAAACTTAGGATTGATAGATCTTCCGAACAACCAGAAAACTATTAGTGTCAAATAGGTTTACAAAACAAAATTAAAGGAAAATGAAGAAGTTGACAAGTACAAAGCCTGTTTAGTACCTAAAGGATATAAGTAAAAGCATGGTGTTGACTATAAAGAGGTTTTTGCTCTGATTGCAAGACTAAATACCATCAGACTAGTAATTACCTTGATAGTTCAAAACACATGGCCTATCTTTTAGTTAAATGTGAAGTTAGCATTCTTATATGGCAAACTAAAAGAAGCGATATTTATCAAACAACCTCTTGGCTATGGCAAAAATGGATAGTGAGAATAAGGTATATAAATTAAAAAAGATTCTATATGAACTAAAATAAGCATCAAGAGCTGGGTATAGTATATAGATGCTTTTTTTCAAAAGAGGGATATTGAAAATGTCCATATGAACATACTCTTAATTATATAAAGAAAAATGATAAAGGAAAATTTTTGATGCTATGTTTATACGTTGATGATTTGATTTACACTAGAAATGATAGGGCTATGATTGAAAATTTTAAAAGGTTTATGATGGTTGAATTTGATATGTCCAATCTTGGTATAATACATTACTTTCTTGGTATTTTCATTTCTCAAAGAAAATATTTATGAAAAATTTTAGAAAGGTTTTAGACGAAGGAAGGCAATTCTGTGAGCACATCAATGAAAGCTAGCTTGAAACTCATAACACTTTGTACAAGCACACCGTGGAAAGTTTGATGTATTTAATTGCAACAAGGTATGATATAATGCATGCCGTTGTCTCACTGGCAGGTTTATAGATTATCCAAAAGAAGGGTATCTTTAAGCAATTCTTCAATACTTAAAAAATACAAGTGACTATGGGATATTTTACAAGAAGAAAGCAATTTGAAATTTGTTTGGCTACACAGACAGTTACTATACTAAAGATTTAGATGATAGAAAAAGCACCTTTGGGAAGTTTGTTTGGTCATACAGATAGTTACTATACTAGAGATTTAGATGTTTGATTACACAGATAGTTACTATACTAGAGTATTTTACAAGAACAAAACAATTGGAAGTTTGTTTGGTTACACATGCATAATATGCAGTAGCAGGTTTATAGATTATCCGAAAGAAGTTTATCTTTAAGCAATTCTTTAGTACTTAAAAAGTACAAGTGACTATACGATATTTTACAAGAAGAAAACAATTGGAAGTTTGTTTGGTTACACAGATAGTTACTATACTAGAGATTTAGATGATAGAAAAAGCACCTTTGGTTATGTTTTTATACTAGGTTTAGGAGTCATTTCATGGTCTTCAAAGAAACAGCCAGTTGTTACATTGTCAACCACAAAAGCAAAGTTTGTAGCTACTGCATATTATGCATGTTAAGCTGTTTGGTTGAGGAATATTCTTGGAAGAACTTTATTTTAAACAAGAAGTGTCCACACTCATTCATTGTGACAATAATTCTGCAATTAATCTCTCAAAAAATCCTATTGTGCATAAAAGAGTAAGCATATAAATGTGAAATATCATTTTTTACGTGATCTCACTAAAGATGAAAGTATTAGTTTGATTTATTGTAGAAGTGAAGAGTAGGTTGCATATATGTTTACCAAGCCACTCAAATCGGCATCTTTTTTTAAATTATCAGATGTTAGGTGTTTGCAAATTAAACTGAAAGTTTTCAATTTACAGGAGGGATTGTTGCATGTTTTATTTTTTTTACATGTATTATCTTTAGTTGTCCTAATCTTTAGGATATTTTACATGAATAATGGAGTAGTGGAGTCTTGTGGTTGTTAGTTTATGTAACAGTTTCTTAGGACTTAGTGGTCCATTATTTTAATTTATTGTATTTTTACAGTAGGCGGAAGCTCTATATAAAGAGCTCGGTGATTATAAGTTATCTGTGTGTGTAGTTGCAGTAGATTAAATAAAATTAAATTTCATTCACTACTTATTTGTTTATATTCTTAATAGAGTTTTATAAACAGAGTTTTGTAACAGGAGCTACTATTAACTATATAACATCGTTCCAAAATTATTATAAATTTTTTTAAAAATCACAATAATTATATAATAATATCAAATGCTGAGTGTTAATCATGGATTCAATGGATAAAATTTTAAATCCCGATTATATTCTCTTATGTATTATATATTTTTAAATCATGCTTGCCTATCGAAGTTAAGGTATCAATTATTACATCATATTTTTAAAAAATAGAAAGAAATAACGTACTTTGAAAATTCAAATTGCTTCTGTTGCTCTAATCTAAATAAGGAGACTCATTATGCCAAATAAATTATTTATTAATTCATCCTAATCAATATGTAGTGAAGAACAAACCAACTACTTCGAAAGGAAAAAAAATTGTTTCTTAAATTACCTGGAAAAAAGAATTCGATCTGCGGCTCTTAAAAGATACGAGGCACCAATCGGAGAACCAGAAAATCGGAACTTGGAAGGGTGTGATGAGGAAGAAAGAGAGACTTAAGTTCTTAGTGACAATGATGATGTGTCAAGAATATTATATACAACAGTAGAGAGGATGCAGCTTTTTATTCATTTATTTGGCATAGAAAATTAAATCAAGTGGGAAAGAGTAACGTTGGAAATATAATAATAATTTTATGCAACCACTCATTGACGCATCTTTGGTATTAAAATAATATGACTATATTATAAATTATGAATTAATATATAGTCGGGGCAATGGGGCGGCTACAAATAAATTAGTGTACATGAAGTTGGACCAACAACAAGACCAATGAATACATCTTCATTCTTCCTCTACTGCATTTTGTTTTGTCTCATAATTTTTTTATTTTATAAATTATTTTTAAAAAAATATAAAATATGTATTACGATCGCATTAATTTGTGTAATAAAATTTGTTAGGAAGTTATATATACAAAATTGATATTTTCATTTTGTTTAGGCAAATTTTGTAAGATCTTAACAAATCTAATATTTTATTGGCGGAATTCAAGATTCTTCTTCATCGCAGCTCAATCTAATCTACAATTAAAACCTCGGATACTTTTGGTTATAGAGTATAAAATAATTTTTTGAGAATTTTCTTATTCTTAAGAATATTACAAGGGAGAAGGATAAATACCCTAAAGCTTTTGTTTGTGAAATTTATCACTATCGTTAAGTTTGTGACAAAAAACCGAAATAAGCTTAGTTTTGTTACAAAAATTATCACCGACACCCTTTAGATAAATATCTGTTAATATATTATCTAAATAAAATATTTTTTAAATCCTTTTCTTATACAGAAATTAAAATATTATAATTCTGTCAATAGTATATTTTTAAATAAATAATTGTCATTCTCTTAGTATTACAATTCTGTCGCTTTTTATAACTCTCTCACTGCTCAATTTTTACTTTTAAATTTTTACCATTTAAATTCGAGTAGGGTAAATCCAAACCTAGCCCAATTTGAAACTGATGCTAAAAAAGCATTAAATTAATAAAAAAAATAAAGACAGTAGTGTCGGAATACGTGTATGTGCGTGAATATTTATATACACGAGTTTCGGAGTATGTGTATGTGTGTGTAATATATATAAATTTTGTCCAAAACATAAGCAAAGATTGATAATTAATAATTAATGAAAAAAATAATAAAACAAAAAATGTTGATTTTATATGATATAAGACCTTTAAAAGTTTACAAGTTCAATTAACTAGGAAAGGATTTGAATTTTTTCCTACAATATATAAAATGATTTATTAAATCAAACCCAATAAAATAGGCATGATGCATATAGCAAAGTTGGGAGTATGTAAAATTTTCAATATGTCGATTTATACATCTAACATTGTGAAAAAAAAGAATTATTTTGTTATTTTTTATTATGAAAGAATATAATATGTGATTATAAAAAAATTAAGAATTCAACTGAAATTATATAATTAGATACAT
>JAVXUL010034991.1:0-11261 GCA_035590515.1 Trichilia minutiflora
ATTGTTTTTTGAATATGATCAAAAAAATGATGAATCATACAAAATATATATAATGAATGATTCTTCATTTGATTATACTTGTGTGCAAAGTAATCCTTTGACTTGAGACTTCATAGTTGTTATCTGATATAAATGCCTATGATTCTTAAGGTGTATAAATATGAGCCTAATCACATAAATAAAACTCTAAGAATATGTAATAAAGGAATGCTTTCTCAAGTGAATATGGATAACTTTGACATGGGTAAATCATGTATTAGAGGAAAAATAACTAGAAATCCTCAAATTTACTTGAAGTAGTGTATTCAGATTTATGTAGATCTATGAGAACAAAAACACATAGAGGTATGGAATATTTTATCACTTTTATTGATAATTATTCTAGATATGGGCAAGAATATTTTTTAAAGTATAAATCGAAAGCTTTGAAAAAATTCTAAGAATATGAAAAGGAAGTAGAAACTCAATTAGATCACTCGATCAAAACTTTAAATAATGATCGAGATGGTGAATATGAAGCTTTTGATGATTTCTACAAAGACAATGGTATAAGGCATATCTATATAATGCCTTATAGTCTACAATAAAATGGTATAGCAGAAAAAAGAAATCGAACTCTATTAGATATAATAAGATCGACGATATCTTACGCAAAAATGTCTCTACATTTTTAAGGAGAAACATTATTTATAGTAGTATATATCTTAAATAGAGTTCACACAAAAGCTAAATTATTAACTCCATATGAATTATAGATGAAAATTAAACCTGATTTAACAAGGCTAAAGGTTTGGGGATGCAAAGCCTATGTTCTTATTTCTAAGCCTTTAAGGGTTAAGATTTATACTAAAACATAGCAATGCAAATTTATTGGTTATGTTAAAAATAGGAGTGGTTATCGATTTTAACATCCTGAAAGAGTGGTCATAGAAAGTAAAGATGTTGTATTTATGAAAACCATAGATATTGTAATCTCTAGTCAATAACTTGAGCTTCTTATTGAAAATGACACCTTTACCATTTCATCATAAATTACCAATAATATAGACAATGAAGATACTGTTGATTCCATCACTTCCACACAAATAAGTAAAGATACACAAGTCAGTGAGAGAAAAAAAAATGGGAGCCTTCTCAATGATTAAAAGATCATTATGTCTTTATCATTGATAAAAAAAATTAACTAAATGATGATCCCAACTTATAGTGATGCTATGAGATAGTTTTATTCTAAAGAATTGCAATTAGCCATGGAAGATGAGTTGAAATCTATTGAGAAGAATAAAGTTTAAAAATTAGTTGATTTACCAAAGAAAGAATGCTTATTGGTTGTAAGTAGGTATTAAAGAAAAAGTTAAAGGCTGATGGAAGTTTTGATAGATATAAGACTAGATTGATAGTTAAAGATTATACCCAAAAAGCTAGAATAGACTTAATTGATACTCATTCATTAGTTGCTAAATTCACATCTATTCAAATTATTATGACAATTGTTATAATATGATATCTTGAATTGCATCAATTGGATGTGAAGATAACATTTTTGAATAGTAAATTAAAGAAAGATATTTTTATGTCACAATCAAAGGTCTGGTTAAAGGACATGAAGATAAAGCTTATAAATTGAAAAAGTCTTTATATAGACTTAAGCAATCATCTAGACAATGGTATTTAAAATTCTATCAAATAATCCTAGATTTGAGTTATAAAATGAATCCATTGAAACATTATGTTTATAGTTGAAAATGCTAGGATAAAATATCTATACTTTCATTGTATGTGGATGATATTTTATTGACCAGTAACAGCATAGATATAATTAATGATAAAGTTATATCTAGATACAAACTTTAATATGAAAGACATAGATAAAGCATCTTATGTTCTGGGAATTAAAATTATCAGAGATAGAAAATCAAAGATGCTATATCCAGACTAAAAATATTATCTAGAAAAAACATTTAAACGGTTTAATATGAAAAATTATAAACTGATAAGTACACCCACGTGACTATTTTGAGTAAAGATTTTTGTCCTCAAAATATAATAAAACTAGAAGAAATACTAAATGTACCTTATGCTTAGGCCATTGAAAGTCTGATGTATGCAATGACAAGTACGAGACCAGACATAGCATATGCAGTAAAAGTAATAAGTAGATATCAGTAAAATCAAAGAAGAGAACATTGACAAGCAGTTAAAAGGATCATCAGGTATTTGAAAGGAACAAAAAATATGAAACTTTATTTTGGTTTCTATGATTTAAAACTTGTTGGATATCAGAGACAAATTTTGCAGGTGACCTGGATAATCGAAAATTAACAAGTGATAATGTGTTTTTATATCATGGGACAACAGCTTTTTGGTTAAATAAGAAACAAGACTATGTTACCAAGTCCACCATGAAAGCAAAATATATCTCATATAGTACAGCGGTTAACATAACTATATAGATTAAAAGATTTATTGATAATCTACAAATAGATTTATCAAGTGAATCAATAGATATATTATGTGATAATAAGTCTGACATCTATTTGATTAAAAGCGAAGGAAATAGCTCTAAAGAAAAATACATTGAAATAAATTATCACTATATTCTATATATAGTAGAGAGGGATAAAATTAAAGTCAGCTATATTCCCTCGAAAGAGATGGCAAACGACCCTATGATCAAGGGATTGTCTATAAAATAGTTCAAAAAGCATGGAAGTACTATAGGTTTGAGAATCATCTAGATATGTAATTAACGTATAAAAAGGTATCATTCGTTAAATATCAGGGATGCTTGAGAAAACAATGATATAACTCTATCTGATTCATTATAAATATTGGTTACAGAAAAAATAGAGAACCCTATAGCGAGGATAACAAAGGTTACAATAAATCATCTTGGATGTGAAAGTTCGTATACAAACATCAAAATAAATTTATGTAATATCAGATGCTTAGTGTATATAAGTTACTTTAGAAACTAAATGCGAATAATATTTTCTTAGTTTCGGTTGTGGTATGATTTTACGGTTGTAAAATATGTATACTATAATTTTTGTGGTTTAATTATAGTATGATGATGATAGTTGGTTATACACACAAAATATTGAACCATAGGAAATAAATTATATCACTTTAATCAAATGAGAGATTGTTAGTATGATCAAAGATCACATACAGATATACATTATATCATAAAGGATGCAATAATACGAAGAGCTGCAATGGTTCCATGGAGTGAAAAGTTGTAATAAAGAGATGCAATTTTTCTCCAAAGACCGTGTGTCCAAACGAAACCCCACAATTGTCGATTGCAACTATCATTTATGTAAGTTATAAATAGGCAGTACACGGCAGAGATGAAAAACATTCAAATTATTAATAAATTTAAAGTTTTTTAGAGAGAGAAAATTCTAAAATTCATTAAATTATTAGTGAATCATTCAACCTTTAAATTTTAAATATATCTACATGTAATCACCAGTAATGATGTTGACATCTTTCATTAAATTTTTATTTGTAATATTTATAAATTTTTTTATTTACAATACGAAGACTCACATTTATAATATTTATAATTTCGTCATTTATCTGTATTCATATTTGCAATATACTTTGAATTTACTCGTTTTATCATATTTGTAATGGTAGTATCTACAATCTCATTTTTCATCTAATGTTGTATATTAGCTTAGTTGTAATACATTAGCATTTCATAGATTAAAAAAAAAATTTCGTTAATCCTATTATGTCTCCAACGCTACGTCAATTGAAACCATGTACGGAGTAAGCACCAACTTATGCCTGCCACGTTTATTTCCAAAGTCAATTTGTTTCCACATATTAGTGGAATTTCTACTCTTTCCTGTTTCTGGGTTGATCATTTTAATATAAACAATTCTTTATTTGAATCTGACTTAATCACAATGTCAACTCTTTCACAAAAACTTTGCACAAATAATGCTTTAATTGATTAGTGACAACAATAATTTCATGAAAAAAAATTGATTCTTTGCACCAATAATTGGCCAAAAGATGGGTTCTTAACTTATTATATATATATATATATATATAGGCATAAACATCGATTAAGAACATACCATATGTCAAGCCTACCTTCAAAATCTTTAGGGTTTAATTTATTAACAGAATTTAATCCCCATTAGTTGAACTTGGTCAACCCAAAATGTATTAGTAAAGGGAAAGTGAAAATAACACTTAATCAATAGAATTAATTAACACTACCCATTACAAAAATGACAAGTCACATGATCACACTATCACAGGGTTTCTTTTTCAATCAAAAAGGGAGAAAGGGATTACTATCAATTGACTGAAATGACAATAAAAGATGCAATAACATTTATCAAATCGTTTAAAATGTCAAGTGGATACCTAAAGATAATAATTACATCTTATTGGCTTTGGTGTTGTCAAACAAAACAAAACAAAATGGTTACAACATAGATCATCTCCATCTGCAATTGTCCCCTAATTCTCTCTTCTTCTTCTTCTTCTTTTATTTTTTTTATTTCAATCCCATTCAATAGGAAATCAACACCCAATGTGGTGTTTATAGTTTCATATGTAAACATTTTGATTTTCAATTTAAGGTAATGAAACCCACAAAAAATTGTCGAATTTGAATATTATAATGGTGATGTAAATACTTAAATTTTATTTAATTATTGTAAAAAATTTTAAATCCTAAATTGTAATTTATAAAATAATTTTTTTCTTAAATGTACAAAGTAAGTTTGGCAAGTGAGATTATCTTTAATTGAAGTTGTGATCCAAAGCAAGAGAATGTGAAATAATATTAATTATTATAGCAATAACACTCAATTTGAAGATGCCCTTTTATCTACTGCCACATGGAAGGATGGGCAGAAGGCATAGCTTCGAATGATGCAAGTAATGACGAAACATATACGTAATAGAATTTGAACAATGAATAGACTCAGGCTCTTGGCTTTGTCAATTGCACTAAAATTAGCGTGCAATTATTTTACTAACATATTATTAATTAGTCAATATTAAATTAATTATTTAATTTATTATACACTAAAATTATTGTTAATTAATTGACGATAAATACAAATATAACTATTCAAATTCAGTTTATTAATGTTTTAACTTTAAAAAATGATTACCAAATTATCTATGGTTTATATAGATTGAATATGTAATATCAAACATAAATAATAATTTATAATAAATTTATTATTGAATCATAATATCATCTCCCCACCATAAATAATTTATTTGTCACAATCTGTTGTGAGGAATCGATAAAATAATTTGTTATAATTTAAACAAGTTACTTTTTTACTGCTCATCCACATTTGATTTTAAAAAAAATATATTAAAAATATAATTAAATTCTGTTTGTCCTTTTATTTTAATTTTAATTTATTATTTTAAAAAAAAAAAAACACTTGTCACTCATTGGTCGTTGCTGTTCATTCTTAGTCTAAGACAGTAGACACATAAATGTCAGCCTACTTGATATGTGGCTTCCAGACATGTCCCTCTCACTTGCATTTCCACGGTTTTCTTGTCTGCTATGTGTTTGCAAATTGCATCACACCATCCTTTTTGCCATAATATATATGAATATCTAATTAATTAATTAATACAATTAAATTCACTAATACATAATAAATTAAAGGAAATTGTATTAAAAAGCACAATCAAATATTTAAATAATTTTATTTTACATTACAATAGATATGGGTATACAATTTGCGTGAATTGTATATCTCCTACTAATACAAAGTAAATGAGAAGAATTAACAACGTAAAGCTTGTTCACTTAATTCTTTTGCACTAACAAATGTACCATGAAATCCGTAAGGCACCCTGCTTGGCAAACTTATCGAAGCTATTTGATCCATGCTTGAAGCTTTCACGATTACAAATTCAGATTTTTGTTTTCTTTCATCTCTCACAAAACCTAGTAAAAAACCTTCATCTTCAATTGCTCTGTTTTCGGACACAAACATTGGCTCACCTCCAAAACGGTGCTCACCATACAGGAATTTGATCACCTCACCCGTTTCCAAATCCACTTTCGCAATCCCCTCACACTTAGGCCACGGATCAGCTATCGCTAAGTAAACATATCGGGTCTTTTGACCCAGAAGGTTTCGATTCACCTGTCCCGCTTCCAAGTTTAGACCAGAAACAATTACACGTCGAGTGGATTTTCCAGTCCTTAAGTTCAAGCGGATTTCCGATAATTCACTCCGGGTAGGGGTTTCGTGTTCTTTGAAGACGGAGTCGGGTGGGTCCATGCATGACCCGATAACAACAATAGTTTTATCACCATTGCTATTATTTTCTTCCCATGCATTCCATAAATGGAAGCAAAAGCAATTTGGTACGTCGATCCACTGTATACCCGACTCATCAATATCATTTTTTAACAAAATCCCGAACCGGGAGGTCTTGTCTTCGTCATAAATTACAGGTGAACCGCCCCGAATCATCTCGGATAACTTGAATACCACTTGGTGATCCGGAATAATGATGCAATTTTCTGTAATAGCAAAATCGTGAATCATTGTTGGTTGCTCTAGTGTAATATCCGCGTCACGCGACTTCTTACCGTCCTTACCAAACCTGAAATACTTCAAGTATGGCTTCTTTACAACGCTGTAACTGAGTGCATGCAATTCACCTGTGATAGGATCCACCTTAGGGTGTGCAATCATGGGGCTGTCGAGTTGATCGTCGAAATTGAACCGTCCGATTGTTTCAAGTTCACCGTTGGATTTGATTTTGACATGATAAGGAAGATCATCTTCTGACATGGCCAATAACCTTCCGTTGAAGAAAACAAGTCCAGCATTTGCCACGCCCATGCCACGTGACCCATCAATCAAACCAACACTAGCTCGTGCCATGTGCAAAGCCAGCCGAGCCAAACCCAAGTGCCCATGCAGCTCACCGATTGGCTTTGGAAATATCGCCCGCCCGTATTCGGCTTCCTGCACGAGCCGACTCGTACGGGTATACCTACAACTATAGCTAGCTTCATTTTCAAGTCCTAAAGTTACAGCATGGATCATACCATCACCGTCAAATAAATGGTGTCCACCCGAGGGTGCAAACATAGGATTCGCACCATTTCTCACATAAACTCCACGTAAGCAAGCTGGAATCCGGCCTGAAACTTGTAACCCTTGCTGAACCGGGCATTCGTTAACCGGAGCAAAGTTGCCTGAAATCTGAACCGTTGGGTCGACCGTTTTTGGTAAGCTTTTGCCTTTGTCAAAGAATTCTCTGAGTAAGTCATCAATTTTGTCAAGAGCCGAGGCTGCAAACCTTTGAAGTGGATTTAAATGAAGTGGGTAATTTTGTTTCCTTGTCTTTAAAAATGTTTCCAGCTCCGGTGGCGGTGTTAGTAGTGGAGTCGGAAGAGGAGGTGGTGGCGGTAGTTTTATAGGTATTTTTTTCTTTGAAGGATTAATGAGGATTTTTGACGTAAATTTTGGATATTGAGTTAGATTTCTTTCATGTTTATAGATCGGCGGGGTAGCAAAAAATTGAAGAGACGCTTGCATGGTTGAAAAACAAAGAAAGAAATTAAAGCAAGCGGTAAGAATTTTGGAAAGAATTGCGTAGTATTGGATCATGGTTACAAGGGGCCATTATATAGTGTGAAAAAAAAACTATTGGTAAGTGGAGGGATCGTCATCCGTTTATGAAGCAAATTTATATATGATTTTATTAATTTAATATTAAATTATGTATCATGTAACGTATTTATTAAATTACCATTTAACAGTTACTTTATATGAAATATAATTTATTTGGGTATTTTGCCGAGGCCCAGTCCATGGGTCCAGGCCCATCTCCAAGTCTTTATCCAAAGACCTCTAATATACATATTACCCCCGAGTAAATCCCTTGATACGACGTCAATTTGAGAAGTCGACTACATCACGTGAGAGATAGCCAGATTGTCTTGGGCACTCCGCCCGAGGCTACAGGACAGAGGGTCTCCTTCGAGTTAATCATGGTTAATTCGTATTCGAGTTTGGGACCTTCAACGGCAAATCTTCTAGGCTCGGGGGATCGGCCTGATATGTTCTTTATGAGAGAGCAGGGACTCGTGAACACTCGGGGTATACATGCCTCCCCAACACTATATTCTGGCGTCATCATAGCCATAACCTGCTGTATAAGGGCCTCCCGAGAACTAGAGGATTTCATTCTCGGGAGAACTGGAAACTCCACTCGGGGGACCTACGCTCGGGATCTCGGGAATAACATGGCGAGGAACATTATCACAATTTCTCACGTCCCCTGACTTTTGCAGCAAGTTGTCCTGTGCACGTTAGCTATGCAGCAACACGTGTCCAAAGGTATGAATTCCTACGCTTCTAATATACAGCATCCGAAAATCAAAGGAAGTACATTCTCATATTTTAACTTATTCCAAGACATTAACACACACAAAAAAAAAAGATATTCTCTCACATGTTCTTTCAGTTAGGTTCTACATAATTCTCAGATAATGGAACATTCCATATCTTTCAGGTTATTCATGTCTTTATGTTTTGTATACACACATCTATCACATACTAAATAAAACCCTCTCTAACTTAAGTATCGGAGAGTTTTCGTCGAGAAATCGACTTTATCCCTAAGGTGTTCGATGTTTTAGAGTTTCAAGTCAAAAATAAAAAAAAGAAGACCAATTAATGCTCGAAGTTGAGAACGACATCAACTTCTTACCTTAACATAATTCAATTTTATGATCATATAAATTTTAGGGATTAAGAAATATAATCTAAAAAAACTAAAACTAAGAAATTCGCATGTTAAATAAAATAATTTAAATTTTTAACATTAAAATAATTATTAATAAAGACAAGAATGATCACGTGAAATTTAATAAATAAAACTAAAAAGTTTAAAGGTGAGGTGGAACATCTTTTCTACCTCCAATCTCTTGTCGTCTATCGGTGCACATATGCAGAAATTATTAATATACTCCAAAGATGATATATGCATGCCGTATACAGACAAAAACAAAATATATAGACAACATGGATAACCGAACGTACAAGCTACAATTTTAACAAATACATCGTAAATTTCTTTTATTTAACCCAAATCAAAGAATAATTAGGAGAAAAAATCAAAATAAAATTTTGTTTTACAATTTTTGATAATTAATGGAATGAGTCATAGAAATCCATCCACCCATAACGTGGATTAGTGATAAAAGATTTATTGGATGATTATTTTATGTTAAAGATGATTTAATTTTTATTAATTATTATTAACTTGAATTTGACTTAATTTTGAGTGTTTACGAATAAATTTAATTTTTGTTGGCTATTTTTGTATGTTAGGATTGATTTATAAAATTTCTCTAAAGTGACGGTTGAGTATCGATTTTACATACTGTATGAAGATTTATCTATATCTTGACATATATTCAATGGAATTAAATAATTCAAGTTGCATTAGAAAGCTAACTCAAAAACGAAGAATTTCATGAAGAAACCATTTGCATTTGAAGTTTTTTAGAAGGTCAAAATCAAGCTTGAATCAAACTACTGCAGCAGTCCAGGAAGAAAAATAGCAATTGGACAGTATTCGGACAGAGAGCATGGCGCCCCGACGCCATATACTAGCAACCCAGCGCTTGTCCTACTGGAAAAACACCAAACTTCCAGAAAGCATGGCACCCCGACGCCCAAGAAGTGGCGCCCCAGCGCCTGACGTGCTGAATTTCGTCCTTGTGCAATCCAGATTTCATTAAAAAGGGAGAGAGTTATTATAAATAGGTGAGATTACTAACCTTAAGGAGGGAGACATTTTTTTGGGAGTTTTACTCTCCTTTGAAGATTTTCTTTTAGACTTTTGGGCGTCATTTTAGAGAGAAGATCAAGCTTCAACACGAACGAGAGTTGAAAGGACTCCATTAGTTTTTCTAACTTTTCCCTTTATCTTTTATTATTAGATTTTTCTTTTTCAATTCTTTGTTAGTATCTTTATTGTTATGAGGAACTAATTTTATTGTTAGGGTTAAGGGGAAGCCTACTTGACAATATTGATTTGTTATTTAAATAATTCTTTAATGAATTTAATTTTTTCTATCTTTATATTTTGATTCGTTTTTCTTGTTATTATTGATATTCTTGTGATTGATCACCATAAGAGTAAGGTTAGGGTTTGTGAGAAGGACCGACAAGTGAATTACAAATTGGACACTAGAAAAATGAATAATTAATTAAAAAAATATAATTAGTTATTTATGACATTGTGAGTTAACTGAAACTTAATAGGCATGATTAATAATTGAAAGACCGACGGGTGATCATTATTAATTACGTACAGTGTTAATAAGCTGACAGAAAATTAATACGATATTTGAGTTAACGATATTCAAAAGCGAATTGTTCATAATCATATTTCAATAATACTTAAGAAGTGAATTCAGATACCCTAACGTTTGTATCTATTGTTTTCTAGTACATTGTTATTCTTTTATTAAATTTATATTATTTGCATTTATTTTATTCGGACATTCACAAAATTCAAGTTTTTGGTATACAATTGGTTAGTTGTTCCCTTGAGTTCGATATCTTGTAATACTTCCAAGTTTTATTACTACGATCGGCTCTGTGCACTTGCAGAAATTCCTGATCAAGTTTTTGGTGCCGTTCCTGATCAACTTATGTCATATTTGAGAGTGTATTACTGGATTTGATTATTGAACTTGATAACATTGCAAGTGAAATTAAAATTTTTCATGCTTAGGACATCTATAAAATAGAGTAGATTTTGATATTTTCTTTTATGATTAATTTGTTTTTGTATGAATGAGTGATTGCATGAATGTGTGTGTTTGTCGATGAACATTTTTTATGAGATAAGTGAAATACGAGTTAATGCATTAATATTGAGCTGGGATTAAATGAAGTTGAAATGTGAAGTAGTCTTGTGTTAATATTTTTTGAAAAAAATAATGTATATGCTTAGAAGAATTTAATGAGTTTAGAGTTCGATTAAGTTGATTATGAAACCTGAACTTGTGAGCGTCTTGTTCTTATAAAAATAAATATTTGATATAAAATCTTGAGCTAAAAATTAAAAAAAATAAAGAAATAGCAGACTACTTAATTATGTTAATATTTTAAGGATCTTACTAACGAGAGAGTGATTGTGAAAAGTTATCAATTGTATAAAATAGATCCTTAAAATAAGAATATGTAAAACAGCTTATGTCTTTAAAAGATTGATTA
>JAVXUL010035032.1:0-11259 GCA_035590515.1 Trichilia minutiflora
TAGCTTTTCCTTTTTCTTTGTCATCAAATAATAAAGAGCTGCATGATCAGAGTAAACAATGACTTTAATACCAAGCAAATAATATCGAAACTTTTCTAAAGCAAAAACAACAACTAAAAATTCTTTTTCAGTAGTAGAATAATTTCTATGGGCATTATTCAAAGTTCGTGAAGCATAATAAATGACATGAGAAGATTTTCCAATTCTTTGACCAAAGCAGCTCCTATTGCATGATCACTTGCATCGTACATTATCTCAAAAGGAATGTTCCAGTCATAGGGCTTGATAACTGGGGTAGAAGTTAATAGCTCGTTTAACTTATCAAATGCTTTTTTACATGCCTCATTGAACTCAAAATCCACATCCTTTTGTAGCAACTTGGATAGGAGTATGCTATTTTGGAGAAGTCCTTTATAAATCTTCGATAAAAACCTACATCTCCAAGAAAAGAATGAACTTCCCCCACACAAGTTGGATAAGGTAAAGATTGAATAATATCAACTTTAGCTTTATCTACCTCAATTCCTTTACATAAAATAATGTGACCCAAAACTATACCTTGTTCAACCATAAAATGACATTTTTTAGAGTTTAACACAAGGTTAATTTCTATGCATTTTTGAAGAATAATTGTAAGATTATGTAAACAATTATCAAAAGAGTCTTCATAAATTGTGAAATTATCCATAAAAACTTCTATGATATGCTCGACATAATCTAAAAATATACTAATTATACATCTTTGAAAAGTGGCTGGGGCATTGCAAAGACCAAAAGTCAAGCAACGATAGGCAAAAGTCTCAAATAGGCATGTAAAAGTCGTCTTTTTTTAATCTTCTGGAGCAACTGCAACCTGAAAATAACCTGAATAACCATCAAGGAAACAAAAGTAAGAATGTCCAACTAACCTTTCAAGTATTTGATCAATAAAAGGTAGAGGAAAGTAATCCTTGTAAGTTACAACATTTAATTTTCTATAATCTATACAAACTCGTCACCCATCTTGAACACGGGTAAGAACTAACTCATCATTCTGATTTTTTGCTATAGTTATTCCAGTCTTTTTAGGAACCACTTGAGTCAGGCTAACCCAATTATTATCTAAAATAGGATAAATCACTCCCACTTCAAGAAGTTTGAGGATTTCCTTCTTCACTACATCCATCATAGGTGGGTTCAATCTTCTTTACGATTGATGGCAAGGTTTTACTCCCTCTTCAAGTAAGATACAATACATTTATATAGATGAACTAATTCCTTTAATATCTACAATTGTCCAACCAATAGCCGTCTTATGTTCCTTAAGGACATGTACAAGCTTTTCTTCTTACGATGCACTAAGTTTACTAGAAATGATCACTGGTAACGTTCTTCCATCTCCAAGGAACACAAACTTGAGGTGACTAGGGAGGAGCTTCAAATCTGGAATAGGAGCCTACAAAATAGAGGGTAAAAGTCTCTTGTTAGAAACTAGTAACGCATTATAAGAAATGTTACCTAATTGTTGTAATTTTGAGAAGTCATTCAATGCTACAACAATTTCTTGCAAATCAATACTCAAGGTGAACTCCTCATTCTCTTCCTCTTTATACTTAATAATGACAACTTCTAATTTATCTTTTCCATTAAACTCAAAAAATTCTTGCGCTAAAGAATCAATCACATCAATAGAGTAAATAGAATTATCATCATCAAGATATTTCATGGCATCATAAATATTAAATTTAATAATTTTACCATCAAATTCTATAGTAAATGTACCACTATAAACATCTATCTTAGTCTTGGATGTTTTTAAAAATGGTCTTCCCAATAAAATAGGAGAAGTTTGATCACCATTCTTTATATCAAGCACATAAAAATCAGTAGGGAAAATCAAATCATTAACTTGCACAAGAACATCCTCAACTACACCCTTAGGATAGGCATTAGATTTATCAGCCAATTGAATCACAACACTGGTTTTATTCAAAATTCCAAGTTTTAGAGAAGTATATATGGAATATGGCATGACATTGATGGAAGCTCCTAAATCTATCATGGCCTTCTCAATTTTGGTGTTACCTATCATATAAAGGATAGTGAATATACCTGGATCTCTACATTTCGTGAGGAGTTTTCTTTGAATAACTATAGAAACATTCTCTCCTACTCTCACCTTTTCACATCCTTTAAGTTTTTGTTTCCTCTTAATTGTACAAAGTTTTTTCAAGAATTTAGCATAACGAGGTACTTATTTAATAACATCTAAAAGTGGAATATTTACCTGGCATCAATGAAAAGTCTCATATAAATCTTTATTTTGCTCATCTTTTCTAGATTATATTAAGGCTTGAGGAAAAATAGGTATTGGTTTATAATAAAAAAATGACAGGAATTTATGCTTAGGTATATTATCATTGAGATCGTTCTTGTCTGGAACAACATTTTCCTCCTTTTCTTACTTCAATGATGCAGGAGCTGCCTTTATTGGAATGTTAACCTCTTTACCACTTCTCAAAATGATTGCACTTGTATTTTCTCTTGGATTTATTATCGTTTGAGAGGTAATTTCCCAGCACTTTACGCCTTTAATTGACTAGTTATAGTTTCCATCTAACCCATCTGATTGTCCAAACTTTGAATACTTGCCCTGTCTCTTGTTGAAATTATTTCATCTCTTGTTAAAATTATAAAGTATTAATGCAAAAGACTTAATGATATCTTCTAAAGACATACCAGCATTAGAAGTTTGGCTTATTTGTTATCTAGAAAGGTATGGCTGCTTATATTGTTGGCAATTTGGTTATTTTGAGTTGTAGGCTGATTTGCTTGTGAATTCCCATACATAAGATTAGGGTGATTCTTTCATCCCAAGTTATATGTGCTCGAATAGGGATCATATTTCCTTTATGGTTGTCTAGGAAAACCACCTATCGCGTTCACTTGCTCAATAGGCTCCTCTTGAAGAGTTGGGCACACATCAGTTGGATGACCTACCACTGAACAAATCCCACAAGCATTTGCAGTTTGTATATTACCTACAGCTATTTGACAAACAAGAGAAGTTAAAGCTGCAATTTGATACTGAAGGGAGGAAATATTTACCTCATTAACATGTTTAGATACAGAGTTAAGCCTAGTGCCAAATTATTGAGAATTTGCTGCCATATTCGCAACCAGGTTTCTCGCGGCCTCTGGGGTTTTATCTACTAATGCTCCTCCACTAGCAACATCAATCATGCTCCTATCAGTGGGTATAAGGCCCTCATATAAATATTAGATAAGTAACTACTCACTAATTTGATGATGACGACAGCTTGCAAATAATTTCTTAAAATGCTCCTAGTATTCGTGTAAGGACTCTTTGTTATGTTGCCTTACACCACAAATTTCTTTTCGGATGTTGGCTGCCCTTGAGGCTAAAAAATATTTTTCTAAAAACCACCTCTTTACCCCATTCCATATGGTGATACTCCCTGAGTGTAGATAATAGAGCCAATCATTTGCTGAATCTTTCAAGGAAAATGGAAAGGCCCTTAATTTAATTTGTTGTTCGGTCACCCCTGTGGGTTTCATACTTGTGCATATCACATGAAATTCCTTCAAATGCTTGTGAGGATCTTCACCTGCAAGACCATGAAAAGTGGGAAGAGATGTATTAATCCGGATTTTAATTCAAAAGTAATATCAACATCTAAATTAGGGAATGTTATACATAAAGGTTGTTAATTCAAATCAGGGGCAGTAAGCTCTTTCAAGGCCCTGTTGTTATTATTACTAGCCATATTCGCAAAATTTACTTCGTTACTTGGAGAGTCTATAGTTGAGATGCTTGGCTTAGTTACTTGAATGAAGTCTCTAATTCCCTGTAATCTGTCCTCCGATGATTTCAAGTTTATAAACAAAAGTCTTGAAAATAAACAAAAAAACAATTAAAATTAATTAAATAAACTAACACTACTATCTAATAAAAAAAATAATGAAAATATGATAAAATCAGTTGCCAAAATACTCCCTAGCAACGACATCAAAAATTTGATGTGCTGTCGTAAGCAACCAAATTATAAAACCTATACTCTTAAAAATATATGTAGTAATGTGAGCAAGGATCATTCCCATAGAGAGTATTTAATCTAATCTTATGTTATGTAAACAAGGATGGGGGATTGTGTATAACAAAAAAAAATAATAAAAAGAATCAACTAAGGAGCAATTAAACTAGAAAAACAATTAAAACAAACCTTGGTATAAGTCAACATCCACCTTTGGAATTTTACAACTGATCATTGATGCAATTACATATCAATTTATACTTTGAGTATTCACTATTAGAATTATTTTCCTATCTCTTCTTAGTTTTAGTTAATCAGAAAATAAGCGATCTAATTAACCCTAACTACTAAATAAACTAAGATAAATGTTCAAAGTTTAATCTAGTAGCTGCTTTAAGACTTTTAGAGATTGATAAAGTTAAACAATACAATCACAAGTGGTTGTATTTAATTTAATCAGTTGTATTTCTTATGCAACAAATTATTAGAACTTAGTTGCTTCATAAATTAGATGGATCAAACACTTACGGATTTAAGACCTAACTTAGTAATAGATTGTAACGAATAATAAACTAGTATGCATCCTAGTAATTAAATAAGACATTCATAAAAATAAGTGCAGAAAAACATTCAATACTCAAAGTATAAATTAAGCAAAATAAAACAAATTAGATCTTAGAGCTTTTATTGATCACAAGGCTTCTGTTTTCGTTGACCAAGTATAAGAGTTTAGTCACGCAAGGCCATGATGAAAACTATAAAAGAAAAGAGTTTCAAAAGAAAAGAGGAAGATACCTCCTTTTCTCTAAGCTCCCCTTCTCTTTTATAGCTTAAGTATTAGTATTCAAATCCAATTAAATCTCCTCAAGCAATTGCAAACATTATCCTTATCTTAATCTAATTAAAACTAAGATAAAGTCTTAATATATCTAGGAAAGTGGTGTTTTCTAGAATTCTCATGCAACAACTTCAAGCCCAATTTCGACCTTTATTTGCCAAGTTTCTCCCAAATTCCAAAACATAAAAGTTGTAGAAGTTTTCTTATATTTTCAAATCATTTTGAATCATCTCAATCCGATTTGTAGAAGTCCAGATATGATCCAATTACTAGCAGCTGCTCAAACCAGAATTTGAGTCCAATCCAAATTTCTTCACTGAATTTGATGTAACATTTGGGAGACCAAATGAACTCGAAATTGAATGATCTGGCCCATTATAAAAATATCAAAATGTCCAGTTTAAATCTCTTTAGCCCATTTTCACATTTGAGAACTCTATAATGGTTAAAACACTTCAAAGGTTAGAACTTTAAAAAGCTGGAATTTTCCTATTTTATAGGAAATTTCCTAAAACTTCTTAAATTATGCCTAAAACACAAATATGAATCTAGTAGTTATATTAAGGCATCAAAATATATCAAAAAGCTATAAAATAAGGAGAATTAAGTTATCAAATTAAGCACTCATCAGTGGGCTAAGTACTGAGCCAATAAAGTGATGTGAGCATTGTATTTTTGGAAAGTAGAAAAAGGTTAGCTTCAGCTCGCCAATAATTCACTAGATAAAAGGTACTTTAGATTATATTCATTCAGATCTTTGGGGACCTTCGCGTATTCTATCTAAAGGTGGTGCCAGATATATGTTAATTTTCATTGATAATTATTCAAAAAAGATTTGGGTTTATTTTTTAAAGCAAAAAAATGATATTTTCTTGACCTTCAAGCAATGAAAAGTTATGATGCAGAAATATACATGAAGACAAATCAAATGGCTTGGAATTTTATGAAGATGAATTTAATGAATTTTGCAAAAAAAAAAGAACTGTTCGACACCATACAATGATGATGATGCCATAATAGAATGATATGACAGAGTAGAAGAATAGAACTCTTTTGAAAAGAGCTCATTGTATGGTCTCTAATGAAGGTTTAACAAAAGAGTTTTAGGCAAATACAATCTTTATTGCTTGTCATATTATCAATTGTGCTTCTTTTGCAACTATTAATTATAAAACTCCTGAAGAAGTTTGGTAAGATACTCTTGCAAATTACTCTGATTTGAAAATTTTTGGGTATTCAATATACATGCATGTGAATGAAGAAAAATTAGAGCCTAGAGCTAAAAAGTATTTTTCCTTGGGTATGCTCTTAGAGTAAAAGAATATAGATTATGGTATCCAGATCCTCAATTCCCAAAATTTATAATTGACAAAGATGTTACATTCGATGAGTTATATAGGTTATCCTCAGAAAATAAATGTTTTGATATTTATGATTCAAGTAAAAATGATAGTTTGTAGAAGCAGAAGGAGATAGAGATCGACAGTTCTATTCCTTCTTAGTCAAGTTCCTCTATAATTCAATCAGATCTAGTATAAGCACATGAATTTCTAGAAGATAATCTAGATGGAGATAGAGATCAGTAATTCTATTCCTTCTTAGTCAAGTTCCTCTACAATTCAGTCAGATCTAGTAGAAACACATGAATTTTTAAAAGATAATCTAGAGGGAGAGCAATGTTTCATAGCCAGAGACAGACCAAGGAGGGAGATTCAACCACCATTGAGATATGCAAATATGGTCGCATATCCTTTGATAATTACAAAAGAAACAAATAGAGTTGGTGAACTTTCTACCTACTCAAAGTAGTTTTTTATGATGATTCACATAAATGATTAATTACAATGAATGAAGAAATTAAATCTCTCTATAAAACTAAACCTTAGGTTCTTGTAAACCTGCCTTCAGAAAAACTGATTTTTTATTACAAATGGGTCTTCAAAAAAAAGAAAGGTATTCTAGGAGTTGAAGATAATAGGTATAAAGTAAAATTAGTTACAAAGGGCTATAACCAGATACATGATATTGATTTTAATGATGTGTTTTCATCTACGGTTAAGTACAGCTCTGGTCATATTTTGCTTGCTTTGGTAGTCATGTATGATTTAGAATTAAAACAAATTGATCTTAAGATAGTTGTTTTGTATAGTGATCTCAAGGAGCAAATTTATATGAAGCAACCCGAGGATTTTGAAGTTAACGTTTGCTTGTTGAAAAGATCAATATATGTGCTAAAACAATCTCTGAGTTAGTGGTATAAAAGGTTTAATTCTTTTATACTAAGTTATGGTCATTTGCGGAGTATGTATAATAGCTGTGTTTACTTTCAAAAATTAGAAGATGATTCTTTTATTTAACTGTTGCTTTATGTTGAGAATATGCTTATTATTGCCAAGAATTCAAAAGAAATTCAAATTTTGAAAACTCGGTTAAATAATGAATTTGAGATGAAAGATTTGGAAGCAACTAAGAAAAATCTTGGTGTAAAAATTAAGATAGATCTAGGAGGTAGAAGATTGTATTTGTTATAGAAAAACTACCTTGAAAAGGTTTGGCATGAAGAATAGAAAAGCTGTTAGAACTTCTCTTGCTAACCATTTTAGATTATCAGCTACTCAATGACCAAAGTCAGATGAAGAGAGAGATTATATGGCACATGTACCATATTCAAGTGCAGTCGATAGTATTATATATGTAATGATTTGTACACATCTTGATAGTTCACAAGTAGTTAGTGTTGTTACAGATATATGTACAATCTAGAGAAAAAACACTGGCAGGCCATGAAGTAGATTCTCAGATATTTGCATGGCAATTCAAACACTTTTTTGGATTTTAAAAGAAATAGTAACACTTTAACTGGTTTTATGAATTCTAATTATGCTAGAGATCTTGACAAAAGAAGATTAATTATAGGCTATGTATTTTGCATTGGTGAATGTATAGTTAGTTGGAAGCTACTTTACAACATATTATAACTTTATCAACTACAAAAGCAAAATATATGGCAATGATCAAAGCAATCAAGGAAGCTTTATGGTTGAAGGGTTTGTTTAGCGTACTTAGTTTACATCAAGGTGATACTATAATTTATTATGGTAGTCAGAGTGCTATTCACTTTACTAAAGATCAAATGTATCATGAGAGAACAAAGTATATCATCATGAAATTTTATTTTATCCAAGATATTATAGGTAAAAGAAAAGTTCTTGTTCGAAAGATTAGTACCAAGGACAATCATGCTGACATGTTTATGAAGTCTCTTCTAGTTTACAAGTTCAAGCGATGCTTAAATTTGATTGGTATTCATTAATTGTGACTTAAGCCCATTGGCTCTAATGGAGAAAATGGAGCATATGTTTCTCTTTTATGTACCGGATACACGCTAAGGTGGATATTTATTAGGATTGGTGCCTTGCATCCATCCTATATGAAATAATTAAATTTATTACTCCTTTCCTTTAAACTATAAATAGGAGAGGTATGATGATTTTAAAGAGTGTAAAGAAATTGAGAGTATTTGGGCTTTGAGTCTTTTATAAAATTAGGCCTATAAGTTATTTAGGTCTTTGAAGTTAATTTAAACCTTTTTTAGTTTAAAATTTATACCCTCTTTTATTTGCAAGTTTAGGAACATGCTTCTAAATTTTGTATTCTCCCATTTTGAAGATAATAAAATATTTTGCTCACCTTCGTCCATAGATATAATGTTAGTGTGTATGCCATAAAAACCATTTGTGTACTCGGTTTCAGGGTTTATGATCTTGTATAAACCTTCTATTTATTAATAAAAAAAGTAGTTCTTTATTTACATACGTTAGCTACTTCCTTTATTTTTCATGCAATGAATGAAAAATGTATGTAAATTATTCGGATAATTTTATTTAATTATTAAATAAATTATCAAATCGTTCCTTGTATACGTGGTGTGGAATGGGTAACTATATCACAAAGTAGGCACACTAGTTGTCACCTAATGATATTATATAATACTATATGTAGGCTAACAATATGAGTATTTGAGTATTTTCATAAGGGTATTAGTGTAGATTTATAGTTGGCGAACTATTTATCAAATAGGATCAAATATTGATGAATCATATGGTATACATGTAGTCAATAATTTATCAATAGATTATAATAGTGTATGACTTAATCCTTTCAGTTGAGACGTCTGAAATCAAATTCTATGTGGATGGGTGTATTTCATATAGTGTATATGTGCAGGGCTAATCACGCCTTGTACAAGAAATCGATTTAGGTATACTTTGTTCATATAGGTGCTCGGTTGACAGTTAAGAGGGGATCTGTTGACTTGATATATAGGACTGAGAATCACCGTTACCTCAGTCCAAGTCAAGTTTCTAATCGAATGCCGATATGATGTCTTGATTATAAGTCAATGATTGTAACACCCCGTGTTCTTACCCCAAGGGTATATTTATCATTTTCCACTCATCTAGTTCGGACACCTGTATCCATTTCTCATTCCATGTGCTAATGGGTGTAATTATATGTTCGTGTGAGGAATATTTAAGTCAGAATTCAAATTTTGGCAGGTTCGATCGATCGAATTGATGATTCATTCGATTGAAATATTGAGAACTCTCTGAAAAAGCTTGGCTTCAGATTTGTTCGAACGAATAGGGGTATTCGTTCAATCGAATTGGAGTTCGTTCGATCGAAGGAGCCATTCATTCGATCGAAGCATGAATTCATTCGAACGAATGACGGTTCGTTCGACCGATAATTTGCGAGCTCTCTGACTTCTGTAGCAGTTGAGGGTTTGGTCGAACGAAGTGTTATTCGTTTGTTCAATCGAATCGATGCAAAATGACGAAATTATCCATTTCTAGAAGCTCCTTCCTTAAGAAAACTTAAGGGTAAAATAGCAATTTCATCTTTTTTCTATAAATAGGGGTCAAGGGGCCAAAATTTTAGGGTTTTCTTCTCTTTTCTTCTCTTCTTTCCTGCTCTCACGTTCTCCTTGCTCCCCTCTCTAAATTTTTGCGGTTGTTGCCGAAATCAGGATTTCTCTTCGCAGACAAGCTGCATTCCACACATAGAACGCAATGGAAGCGTCAATTTGGTAGAGGAGACGTGGATTCGCAAAGGACTACTTAGGGTTTCGAGAAGAGATTTGGGGCTTTTCATGTTAGAGGCGAAATCGGAGCAAACTGACTATACCACGAGGTTCGTAGCTTCGTTTCTAACGTATCTATATATTCATTTCGTATTTTTAAGCAATTTGATTCGTATGAATTTCGTATCGATTTTCTTAGATTTATTGCGTATATTTTAGTTTTAATATGCAATGTGAGTCGTAAAGGGGTCGTAGAAGTCGTAGAAGTCGTAGGAGGCTAGAAATATGATTATGAAAATTTTGGGTAAATATGAACAATAACTTTGGTTACTGTTCCGACAAGCGAATCAAGCCCACTAATTAGAATCTCACTTATCAATCGAAATAAATTAGTTTAGACGCAATGTGGGTCCGTAATAATATTAGTTTATTAATTCAAGGGTTAACGAGGATTTTAGATATGTGTCGCGTATTGGTTCGATGTCAAAACTTGGAGTTAGTATGCATTTCATGCATTCGACTTCATATGCATATTTAGACTGCGAATTGATGATAATGTGTTGTGTATGGTTAGGCGATGGTTCGAGATTGAGCTACTCGAGTGAGTTGTCGATGAACGAGGGGAGTTAGGGAGTGTGTACCCTCCCTATACAGTAAGTGGACCCTTTTTGGTTTCTCTATTCTATTTAACTCCTGTTTTACAAATATACGATGAAATGCGGATATAATCTAAATGTTTTGCTTTATGTTTTGTTATGTGGTTTTATATTGATTTCAAAAGGATATATATATGTTTTTATATGATGGTAGGGCCAGTGGGCTAGAACTTTATTTGTTGAATGACATTGATGCGGCCTATGGGCTAAGTTTATATTTGTTTTATGATATTGTGGCCAGTGGGCCATGTTTTGTGGTTATGATGATGGTTTGGCCTTTGAGGCCGGATTGTGGTTTTGACTGTGATTGATGACCATGTTGGCCTGTTTATATTATGTTGTGACGATGGCCATGAGAGGCCTGTATTATGTATATTGGTGATAACGTCCTTGTGAGCCGCTTGTTGACTATAGCTACAGAGTGGTAGCCTGAGGGAGAGTTCACTGAGATGTGATCCCCAGGTGAGTGTGATGTGTGGTAGCCTAGGGACAGTCTGAATAGATAGAGGTCGCCTAGGTGAGTGGAGACTTCACAGGTAGGGACACTGTTGGTGATGTATGGTGTATATTGATCATGAGTGGTGGATTGACTACCTGTGAGTCTCGTCGAGGACAGTCACGGATGTCACCACGTGACTACTCGAGGCG
>JAVXUL010035053.1:0-11258 GCA_035590515.1 Trichilia minutiflora
TTTTCTTCAAAAAATCATTATTTGATTAAAAGAATGTCTTTAAATTAATTGATAGAAAATGTAAGAAAAATATTTAAGACATTTAATGTTCAAAGTAGTTTTTGTACCATATGTTTATAATGAATCAAAGAAAGTTTTTAGAAGCATTCAATGTGCCAAATGTTTACATAAAAATCAGAGAGTTTAAATGTTTAAAAACATTTTTCAAAACATGCATAAACAATTAATAAAAAGAGTTTAAATATTAAAAATAAAGATGGGATCTAAAGAACATACTATATATCCTTAGTATCAACCTCCTAACTTTAACTAGAACTTTAGAAAGACATAAAGATGAGAGAATAAAATTTTATTACAAACTAATTCTAATACATCAAATTATATTAAATTCCCTTCCCAAAACACAAAATGGTACTCTTATTTATAGGCAAACATAAGAGCTAAATGTCAAAGTAGATAGTTGTAATATTTGGCAATTAAGTTGAAAACTTTGACAAGTGAAATTAAAATAATCCGTCTATCAAGAAAATGTCATTGATGAACTCAAATATGAATGATTCAGTCCTCATGATAAACATGAAAGTTGTATAGATTTGAATTATCTTTCACCTAACACTTGTCTCAGGTTAATCCAAAATTTCTATCAAAAGTTATGGGTCAATTACTAAAGCAAGGTCGAGCTGGATTGGAACAGTAATGAGACTTGATTGATAGTATCAAATGTATAACGTAGAGCCCGAACTAATGGTTGGACTAAACATAAAAGTTTTATCCCAATAAGCTATCTTTCAACTAGATTAAAATTCACCTCAATAGCTCTCTTGGATGAAAATTTGAGCCCTTTTTATGTTCACTGCATAAAAACTAAAATTAACTAAAATTACAAAGAAAGTAAATTTTACATAAAAAACTAGAAATATACATAAATGGAGAGAGTTAATCATACTTTGAAGTATAAAATAATGAATTTAAATCTTAGTATATATACACTTTTATATATTCATCAGATTAAGTGCGAAAATTTTTTAAGCTCGAGAGACATGGAGATAAGGGTTACCCGAGGGAGAGAATGTCCTCTTGAAGAGATGACATGAAGATGGTAGCCTAGTTACAAGAGTATAAGAAGTTCATCCCCTTAAACACTCCTCTTTTATGAGTTCTAAAAGATATTAAAAAGTGAGGAACTAAAACTACAAGAACCTCAACCTTTAAAAGCTAAACCATTTGGAATCACGAGGAATAAGTTTTGCAAGTTCCATCAGGATGTCGAACATAAAACTGATAAATGTTTTGATTTGCAAAAGTATATTGAAGTGCTAATGATGAATAATTACTTGATAGAGTTTATATCTAATTTCAAGGAAGAAAGTCAAGATCTCGAGTTAAATAGGGAACAGAATGAGAGGATAGATTATTATGCTATGGTGATATCTGTCAGCCCAACGTTGGTAAGTAATTCAAATAAGGCATGCATGAATTACTCAAAGTATTCTTTGCCTAATGTGATTGTAGAGCTATATATGATGAATGTTAAGATTGAGAAGAAGTAAAAAATAGAAACAATCCTAATCATATTCATGGATGAAGATGAGGTAAGGGTTCGCTACCTTTATGATGATGTCTTAGTGGTGTCATTGTTAGTTAGGACGACTCAAGTCAACAGGATATTAATTGACACAGGGTGTCATTGCTGTTATTTTTAAAAAAACATTAGATTTATTAGGGATTGAAGATTTGAGGTTACGACCATCCGAGATAGTATTACATGGATTCGGGGAGTTGTGTGTATATCTTTTGGGTATAGTGCAACTACCCGTTATAATAGGAGATTAAAAGGCAACTATGGTGAAACTTCAAGTGGTAGAACTAGATATGCCTTATGATCTTAAAGAGGCCATTTCTCAGGATGATAAAGGTAATAGAGAGCATTGATTACCTAAAACTCAAGTTTAGAGTAAGAGAAGGCATCAAAATGATAAAGGAAAACCAGAAGGGGTCTAGGTTATACTTCACCACAATTACAAGGAATTCATATTGCATTTCTAGGAGACTATTAGAGAAGGCCTTAGAAGATCAAGATGAGCAACTATAATAGGCGTAGTTATTAGAAAATTTTGACAAAAAACTAGAACTTTCAAGCAAGTCATTTGTTATAGAGGCTATAAAAAAGATGAAATCTATGGTATTAAATGCAAAGAGCTCTGAAAGGGTCATAAAAATAGGATCCCATTTACCTAGTGAGCAGAAGAGAAGTTTAACAAAAGTTTTAAGATGAAATATAGACATATTTGTGTAAACATATGAAGAAATGCCAAGAATCAATACTCATATTATTTTTTATTGCCTCACGGGAGTATACTCAGTGAATGAACTGAAAACTTACATAAACATATATATACTTATGTTGTTTAACCAATATGTAAGAAAATGTATTTTAAACACAAAATAAAACGTTTTAATTCAAAGAAAATATTTTAGTTTGAAAACCTCAAATCATATTATAAAAGTTATTGGATTGGTTGTCCTTCTTGGTGATTACCCTGGCCCTGGGTATCCTGAGATCGTCAGTGGATTTTATATGTAAATAAAAACAATACTATTTTAATAGAAGGATATTTTATATGCAAATAATAAAATATACATCATTTTCAAGAAATAAACCCACCATTGACGTTGCCTCAAGTAGTCACGAGGTGACGTCCGTGACTATCCCCGATGAGACTCACAGATGGCCAAACCACATCTCCAATACAATAACATAACAACCTATAACCCTCACCTGTGAAGTTTTCCGCATTCACCTAGGTGACCTTTCTATCAGGCCAACTCTAGGCTACCATATACTGCACTCACTTAGGGGACCACCTTCAATGATCACTCCCAGGCTACCACAAACCTGTAGCTACGGTAACCATCTCGGCCCACACAATCATCATCACCAATGGTATACAAGGCTCGCCCACTGGCCATATCATCAATATAATCATCATTAAATAACTCAATCCACAATAAGTCAAAATTTATGTAATCATCATCAAGGTATAACATATCGAAATATTGGTCCACGACCATTATTCATATAAAACATATACATATTTCACATAAAAAAACAATTGATAAATAACTTTATAAAACACTGGCATATCGATTCGATCATAAAAGTAAGTTTTAAATATAATAATAAAAATAGAAATAGTCCACTCACTACTTAGGGAGGGTATACACTCCCTAATTTCCCTCGTTCCTCGATGTGTCACGCAGATAACTTGCTTGCGTATCATCGCGTAACCACATGTATACAGATATATATATCAATATGCATTCCAAAATACGTAGAAGACTCAAATGCGTGCAATACATGCTAACCCCGAGTTTTTCTTAAAATCGGGCAATATACAAAAATTGGTTAAAACCTTCATTATCCAACTAATTATCCACATGTTACTACCACGAACTCACATTACAATCATACAAGAGAAATTTGGCTTGATTTCATAACTTAGACTTATGGACCCCATATATCATCAGAATAATAACCTCGATTACTATTTACATTCACCCAAATTCTTCGAATCCGTATTTCTAGCTTCCTACATTTTTTTTGAATCCACTACAACTCAAATAACAAGTAAAAACTAAAATGCGTACGTTAAATCTACTGAAATTCATACGAATGTACAGTAAAATCCATACGATAAAAATTAACTAAAATGCAAAAAAAATTATACAGACAAGTTAAGAATGAAGCTATGAACCTCGTGGTATGGTTGATTTTCCTCGATTTCGCTTAGAAGTCTACAAATCCCAAATACTTTAAAGAAAACCCTAGACGCTCTTTTTGATTTCTATAAGTCTATGGCCAGATTGATGTTTTCAGGGAGTTAGACACGTAGAATGTGATTCGCAGGCGAAGAAAAATCAAAATTTGGCAAGAAATCGAGTGATAGGTAGAGAGAGCAAAGAGAGATCGTGCGTGAGGGAGAGGGAGAGAAGGAGGGAAGGAAGAAAAGAGGAAGAAAGTGAAAAATCTAGACCTTGGCCCCTTATTTATAGAAAAATGATAAAATTACTATTTTATCCTTAAGTTTTGTTAAGGAGAAGCTTATAGAATGAGGGCAAAATCGTCATTTCACATTGATTTGATCGAATGAACCAGGGTTTGTTCGAAAGAATCCTTCGACACTTAGAAATTCCAGGGAGCTTCCATTTCATTGGATAAACGTATCCTCTTTCGTTTGTATGAACTAGCACTTTGACTGAATGAATGACTTTTTCAGTTGAATGAAATCCAATTCAGTTTAGTGAATCCTCCATTCGTTCGAGCAAATCAAATACCATAAAAATTCAAGAGAGTCCTCAAAACGTCGATCGAACGAATTACCCTATTCGATCGACCGAACCCGTCCAAATTAAAAATCTCACTTGAATCCTCCTAAAATTTAGAAAATATCATTAGGATCCCACTCAAAATAAAATTTACTTTTAATTATGTTTAAGTCCCTATATTTACGATCCCAAAACTCTATCTTAACCAATCAAATTCTCAAACTAAGTTACGAAATCACGCTCACACGTACACAGTGTACGTGATAGAGGTAAATGCATAAGCAGTGACATCTTAAAATTATAATTTTATCTTCGGGGTCTAAACACGAGGCTCATAGATCTACCCCTCTTAAAAAAAAATTTATCCTCAAAATTCAGCGTACCTCAGTACTGAAAGAGATGAGGGTATTGACGCTACATCTAAAGCTCAGACTCCCAAGTCATCTCCTCAACATCACCAGTCCTCCATAAGACCTTTATTATAGGGATAACTTTACTCTTCAATGTTCGCTCTTGACGATCAAGGATAGCAACTAGCTGAACTTCACACTTCAAATCCTCTCTCAAATCAACATGAGGCACACCCTTAATACGAGAATAATTGGGCACGTACTTCTTTAGCATGGATACATGAAAAACATCATGTATGCTCCGCATCTCTGACGATAGCTCTAACCTGTACGCCACTGGACCAATTCTCTCGATGATTTTGAAAGGCCTAATATACCTTGGATGAAGCTTTCCTTGATTCTAAAATTGAATGACCCCTTTCTAGGGTGATACCTTCACAAATACTTGCTCACCCAAATCAAACTTTAAATCTCTTCTATATTATCCGAATACGACTTCTGCCTGCCCTAAGCTATCTTTAACCTGTCTCAGATAATCTTTACTTTCTCTATGGTGGCTTCAATTAACTCAACGTTGTCTAACATTCTTTCGCCAACTTCATCCCAATATAAAAGAGTTCTAAACCTTCTTTTATGCATAGCTTCGTATGGTACCATTCCTATACTGGACTAATAGCTGTTGTTATGGGCGAATTCAACCAAAGGCAAATACTGATCCTAGCTTTATTGAAACTCTAGTACACAGCCTCTCAACATACCTTCTAATGTTTGGATGGTTCTCTTTGACTGCCCATCTGTCTGAGGGTGAAAAGCTGAACTAAAATTCAAACTTGTACCCTTAGCTCTCTGAAGATTAGGACAGAATCGAGATGTAAAATAGAGATCTCGATCTAACACAATTGTCACAGGTATAGCATACAACCTTACAGTCTCTACCATATAAAGTCTTGCCAGTTTCTCAATTGGATACTTAATTCTGATGGGTAAAAAGTGTGCAGACTTAGTCAACCTGTCCACAATCACCCATATTGTATCATGTCCAACTTGAGTACGTGGCAGTCCTACCACAAAGTCCATGGTGATATGTTTCCTTTTCTATTTTGGTATGGGTAGTGGCTGAAGTGTCCCTGCTAATTTCTGGTGTTTAGCTTTACCTTGCTGACATGTCATACACCTGGCAACAAATTCTGTAATGTCTCTCTTCATTCCAGACCACCAATAGCTCTCTTTGATGGTTTTGTACATTTTTAAGCTATCAGGATGCGTTGCAAAAGCTGAATAGTAGGCTTCTTCTAGGATGCCCTTTCTCAATTTGTCATCTGAGTGTACACATACCCTACCTCTCAGTGTTAAGACCCCATCCTGAGATATATAGAAGTCTCCAACATTACCATTTATAATTTTTTGACAAACTTTCATTAGTTTTGGATCCTGCATCTATCATTCTTTTATCTATTCTCGTAGAGTCGATGTCACAACAAAATTGGCCAACATTGAACCATCTTGATCGCACTCTAATGTCACTCACAGGTTTTTCAATTCCAGTAATAATGGAAGGTATGCTATCCGAACATACGCCATTATCACTGAAGACTTTTTGCTTAAGGCGTCTGCCACCATATTGGCTTTCCTTGGATGATAATCAATCACCAGATTATAATCTTTGATCATTTCAAGCCATCTCCTCTGCCTCAAGTGCAGTTCCTTTTGAGTGAACAAATACTTCAAACTCTGGTGGTTGATAAAGATCTGACACGTCTCTCCATACAAGTAATGTCTCCAAATGTTCAGGACAAAGACTATTGCAATCGACTCTAAATCATGGGTTGGGCAATTCTCCTCATGCTTCTTAAGCTGTCTTAAAGCATAGACGACTACCTTCCTACTTTACATCAAAACACAACCCAGCCTTGCTTGGAGGCATCACTAAATACTATATATCCCTCTCCAAAAATAGGTAGTGTTAACACTGGAGCTGAGGTAAGGTGATTCTTTAATTCCTAAAAACACTGCTCACATTTGTCATCCTATTTAAACTTAACATTCTTCTTTGTTAAGTATGTCAGTGGGGCAGCTATCAAAGGAAAACCTTTAACAAACTTTCTGAAGTAGCCTTCTAATCCCAAGAAACTTCTAATCTCTGTAACATTCTTAGGTCGCTCCTACTGTACAATAGCTTCAACTTTGCGAGGGTCCATAAAGATTCCTTCTCTCGAGATGATATGTCCCAAGAGCACCACTTCCTAGAGCCAAAACTCACATTTCAAAAACTTAGTATACAATCTTCTCTCTCTCAGCATCCGTAACACAATCCTCAGATGCTGAGCATATTCCTTCTTGGTCTTTGAGTAGAGCAAAATATCATCGATAAAGACAATCATAAATTAGTTAAACCAAACGGCATTAGAAGGAACTCATAATGACCATAGTATGATCGAAAGGCTGTTTTGGCCACATCACTCTCTTTAATCCACAATTGATAGTACCCTAATCTCAAATCAATCATCGAGAATACACTTGCTGCTTGCAACTAATCAAACAATTCATCGATCTTAGACAGTCAGTAATTATTCTGGATAATGACCTGATTCAACTATCGGTAGTCTATACACAATCGCAAAGTCCCAACTTTTTTCTTAACAAATAACACCAACAAACCCCAAGGTGACATACTCAGTCTGACAAAATCCTTATCAACCAGATCCTGAAACTGTACTTTTCATTCTCTGAGTTCAGCTAGTGCCATACGATAAGGTGGCATTGAGATAGGTGGAGTACCTGAAACTAAATCGATGCACTGAAATCAAATTCTTGTTCTGACAGCATTCCTGGTAATTCATCTGAAAATTCTTTTACTATTAAAACTTGATCAATGAAATACCTGGAAGCAACACTATCAATAATATATGCCAAATACCCTTGCCACCCTTTTTTCATTAGCCTCTAGGCTTTCATCACACAAATCAAGCTACTAGATAGAATATTTTGCTCACCTGAGAAAATTATTGTTGCTTCCCCGGTTCCCCAGAATACCACTTGCTTAGAAAAGCAATCTATTGTCGCTTGACGTCTAGACAACCAGTCGCTTGACGTCTACCCCAAAATCAGATTAATATCTTCCATCCTTAAAGGAATCAAGTCGGCTACAAGCTCGACTCCGTTCACCATCATCGTACAATCTCTAAACATTGTCTTTCTCAATAACTTTTGGTCAAATGGGGTATAAACTATAATCTCTTGGTTTAAGGGTGACAATGTAGTATTAGCATGAGAAGCTAATGTAGTATTAACAAATAATCTACTAGAACCAGATCTATCAATGCATATACAGGTTGATAAAAAATTATAACCATAATAGTCACCACATCTAGGTTAACCTATGCCTACTCCTGATTCAAAGCGAAAACCCAGGTCTGAACTCTATCTTGAGATCTCTAAGCACCACGGGATGTTGTAGATAAACTGCCCGCTCTCGATCTTCTTCTAGTAGAAACTATAGGCTACTCAGCTGGTGGTTACTGGTGGTGTGAAGGATATTGACTGGTCTGACCACCCCTTTCTACTCTTCCTAACCTAGGGCAATACTCTTTATATGCCCTACTTCTCTACAGTGGTAGTATATTTGTGGTTGATAACACGAGCCTGCAGGGTATCATCTACAATTGAGACACTTGTCTACAGTTTGACTCTGTCTTGATCCCTAACTCTCTCTCTCTGAGCTGATGATCTGAATCTCGAGTGTCCTTGGCTCTCAGGAGAGTGTGAAAAAATACTTGTAGGACTAGTAGTAGAGGCATTGTTGGATGAACCATTACTACATATCTTTTTGGATGGAGAGCCAACCTGTATACTCAAATCTTTTCTCTTTTGAAACTAACTCATCAATCTTCTCTTTCCTGCCAACTTCTTTGCTCGAAGGGTCATCTGAATCATTTTCTTGTACCTTTGATTCCTTGACAGTGACATCTTCTCATGGATCTCAAAGTTCAATCCTTCCTCAAACTTGGCGCACAAGCTCTCTTCATTGGCAAACTCAAGCACAAACTCAACTAACTCTCTTAGTTGAGTCTCATATTCCATCACTGTCTTACCCATCTATCTTAACTGAAGAAATTTTTGCTTCTTCTGGTTATAGTGAAAGGGGTTATAATACTAATATCTAAATTCCTACACAAAGTTGTCCCAAGTCAACTGTGCAGAAGCTCTAGCTTGCACATTTGCCACCAAGTAGCTACACTACCCTCTAATAACCTGACAGCTACCTTTAACTTGTACCTGTCCTCTAGCCCCATGTCATTCAGGTCATCCTCCAATTTTCTAAACCATTCGTTGGCTTCTGCTGTATCTGTAGTACTTCTAAAAATAAAAATAATTTTATTTTAATTATTTGGAGCTGATGCGAATGCTTCTGCGGTCTGGGCATTCCAAAATGCCATAAAGGTAGCCTATACTTCAGGAGTCATATTCGGGGGCATTCCCATGTCTGGTTGCTGGTATTGGGGCAGAGGAGGTTCATGTCGCTCCTCTGGTTCTGGTTGAGGCATATACGACGTAGCTTCTTCTTCGTCAAGCATTATCTCTCTTCGTGGTCTATCACAACTTCGTCTAGGTCTCGAAGACATTTCACTAGAAAAGAGCATGAAATTTAATTGCACATATTTAATAGGGTGGTGATGCTTACTATGACTCGACTCACCTAGTCTACCTAAAAACTTTTCAAAAACTATAAAATCATGCATAGAATTTCAAAAAATATAGTTTGAAAATCAAGTTTGTGTGTTTCGAAAATCGTTTTAAAATAAAAAGCTCTGATACCACTTAAGTTATCACGCCCCAACACATGGATCCCACACGTGACAACTGCCACAGACTTCCAAGATGTATCTAATCACACAGAATACACCCTGTAAGCCTATAAGGAGGCATTTATAGAACCTGTATCCACAGTAAATAAAACACTTCCAATAATTTTTCTCACAAACACCCAAACTCTTAATCTTTTCAAAGCAATCCACAAACACTTTTAAAATATATATATATAAATCAATTCATAGAATGTTTATCAAAATGTAAATCTGTGGGAATCAACCTATCCCAAAATAAAATCCAAATATTTCTTACAAATTCTTTTACAATTCATAAAAGTTTCGTAAACATAATAAAATAAAATAGTAGACTCCAGTAGACTGTGAGCCAAGTAGGGTGAGTTGGCATAACATATACCTGATACTTCCAATACCTGGAGTGATCACCACCCAATCTAAGCACGTATCTCTTAATTTATCCTAAAACAGGAAAGTGAGGGGTGTGAGTATACGAGAGTATACTCAGTGAAAGAACTGAAAACTCATATAAACATATATATGCTCATGTTGTTTAACCAATATGTAAGAAAACGCATTTCGAACATAAAATAAAACATTTTAATTCAAAAAAATATTTTAGTTTGAAAACCTCAAATCATATTATAAAAGTTATCGGGTTGGCTGTCCTTCTCGGTGATTACCCTGGCCCTGGGAATCCTGAGATCGTCAGTGGATTTATATGCAAATAAAAATAATGTTATTTTAATAAAAGGATGTTTTATATGCAAATAATAAAATATACATCATTTTTAGGAAATAAACCCACCATTGACATTGCCTCGAGTAGTCACGAGGTGACATCCGTGACTATCCTTGATGAGACTCACAAGTGATCAAACCACATCTCCAATACAATAACATAACCCCCTATAACAACCCTCACCTATGAAGTCTCCCACACTCACCTAAGCGACCTCTCTATAAGGCCGACCCTATACTACCATATACTTGATGGTGTTGATGTGTTTGGGTATTTTTAGAATGTTTTTTGATTTGTTATGAAGTGAGTTGAGACTTGGTTTTGGTTTGAAACCAATTGGATTTGCAGAAAAAATTTTTGGAAAAATCGGGTGCAAAGGGCCAAAGCCCCTGTTTTTTTTCTGCCAGGCGCTTGTACATGCGCCGTCCATATGCGAGTACAATACACGCCGTGCACCAGGCACGCCTCTCACGCCCAGCCCCTACTACTCACCAAGGGCCCCCTTGTCGCACCCATTGCACGCCCCATGCCTTATTTTGTCGCAAAAATTTTTTCTTAACACTTTTTTTATTTTTTTGACTTTCGACACGTCCTAACCCACGTTTTGAATGATTTTGATCATTTTTAACGTGTTTTAAGAAAAACGACACATCGACTTTGCTCAAAATTTTTTTAATAATATTTAAATACAAAATTATTTGTGTTGTATATTATTAAAATAATGGTTGTTTGCCAACTTATTTGTGTTTTATAATTATGTATATAAATATGTAAATGTTATATATATATATATATATATATATATAATATTTATTTGATTTATTTATTGGATAAATAAATTAAATAATCATTATTTATTTATGTGATAAATGAATAATCATGATTATTATATTTGTGTACTTAATATATATATTTATTTAACCATTAAATAAATCAAATAGTTAATATATATACATACATTTAACATTTATATATATATATATAACCATTAAATAAATCAAAAAACTAATATATATA
>JAVXUL010035064.1:0-26312 GCA_035590515.1 Trichilia minutiflora
ATAAAATTAATCAAACACTAATATTTATTAATTACTATAATCAATAAATATTAGAAAAAATAGTGACCATTGGATTAAATACCTAAAATTAGTATTTAACAAGATAATGATATTTGACAAATAACAATTGTGTCAAATGTCATTCAAGTATTCATTTGTATTTAAATAGCATTTATTTAAATATTAATAAATAAATTCTTTAATGAATACTTAGTATTCTAATTCATAAATAAATAATTTTATTTATTTATTAATATATCAAATATATTAATTCAAGTCTCCAAAATTATCAACATCTTTTCCGAACTAACAGATGCTAGCGCATCATTGTCGAAAAAATTTATTCTTTCATTAAAGAATAAAACAGCCTACCGATTAAATATCAAAGCAATATAATTTTCGTCAATACGAAATTTCATTAACTAATTTAATGATCTTATTATCAACCATCATCAATTACTAAATATTGTGTGTGACCCCCTGGGTTCACCGTAAACTAGACATAAGTAAATACAAACACATTCGTATCACTTCGGTATAACTCCTTATAACCGAAGTCTCAATGATCAAGATTGACCTCTAGCAAGATATCATGACCTCTAGAACACTGAGAACATAATTCGGATAAACTCATATAGTCGTACTTATATGTAGTAAGGTTCCTCTACTGTCGACTCCCAATCGAGTGCAGGTAATGGAAAAGTCAAACCCCTAACTTGATCGTAGGATCAGAACCTCAATTATAAAAGAGGATTCACGTATCTAAAATCTCAGTTTTGGAATTCGTGTACTCTGGCCAGAGATTTAATCCCCGTAGATGGCAGTTTTGCCTAGGATCTCAAGCTCAAATACCTGAGCCAGCAGATTCCATCTTGACCATCACATATTCTCATACAATAAGAACACATTGCCATTAAGCTTCTTTCACCTGGTAGGGCTAGCCCAGTGTTATATACACAAGTGAACGATATGTCTTATTGTAGATTACAATCGTGATGTCTCAGGTCGAAGGACTAATAGTATATTAGTACGGCTGTGTGATGAATCATTGACTGTGGATATTCACCCATGTGAGTCATCACGTTTGGTCACGTTTAGTATCACGTTCTCAAACGTGATACCCATGTTTATGCTCTTGTGACACGAGACTCGTCACCAAACTATTAATATCAAATACTAATCAGTGGCAGCAACAAAACATGTCGATCATGCAATGTGATTGTCCCTGATGATATTACCTCAATCGAGAACAAGTTTTATATATATTTAAATCGAAGATTCTGCTCTCATATCCATAACACTTTATGGATAGAATCTCGACTCACATGATATATATAGGAACATATCTTGTATTAATAAAATAAATATAATAACAAGCAACTGAACACAATGCAAGATACATAAATGCCATTTTATTAAATATAAACTATTTTATAAATAATTATAAAGTTTATATACAAAGAAATAATAACCCTGAACCATATGACACGATTGATTCTAGGGTATATCTCTAACAGTCTTCTCTCTCTCAATATTTATAGCACAATCCGTAGATGCTGAGCATGCTCCTTCTTAGTCCTTGAGTAAACCAATATGTCATTAATGAAAATAATTATAAACTTATCAAGATAAGAATAGAATAATCAATTTATGAGACCCATAAATGCAGCTGGGACATTAGTTAACTCAAACGACATTACAAGGAACTCATAATGACCATAGCATGTCCAGAAGGCTGTCTTAGCTACATCGCTCTCCTTAATTCTCAATTAATAGTACCTTAATCTCAAGTCAATCTTCGCGAATGCACTCGCCCTTTACAACTGATCAAACAAGTCATCAATCCTGGGTAGTGGATACTTATTCTGGATAGTGACTCGATTCAACTGTCGATAATCGATACACAATTACAGAGTTCCATCCTTCTTTTTAATAAACAACATCGATGAACCCCAAGGTGACATACTTGATTAGATAAAACCCTTATCAACCAGTTCTTAAAGCGGTATCTTCAATTCCTTGAGCTCAGCTGGTGCCATACAGTAAGGTGGCATCGAGATTGGTATAGCACCTAATACTTGGTCAATGCTAAAATCAAATTTTTATTCTTGTGGCATTCCTAGTAATTCATTTGGAAATACATTCGAAAAGTCTCTCACCATAGAAACTTGATCAATAGAATACCCGAAAGCAGTACTATTAATGACATGTGCCAAATACTCTTGGCACCCTTTCCTTATTAATCTCTGGGCCTTTAGAGCACAAATCACATTATTAGACAAAATATTTTCCTCACCTGAAAATATTATCTCTAATTTCTCGGGTCCTCTGAACAAAACTTGCTTAGAAAAGAAATCTACTGTCACTTGATGTATGGACAACCAATCCATCGCCAACATTGCATCAATATCTTCCATTCTCAAAGGAATCAAGTCTGCTACAAGCTCGATTCCATTCACCATCACCGCACAATCTCTAAACACTATCTTTCTCAATAATTTCTGACCTAGTGGGCTATGCACTATAATCTTTTGGTCTAAAGGTGACAATATCGTATTAGCATAAGAAGCTAAAGCAGTATTAATAAATGATTTACTAAAACCCGGAATGCGTATACAGGTTGTCTAAAAATTATAACCATACCGGTTATCACATCTGGGTTAACCTGCGTCTGTTTCTGATTCAAAGCAAATACCCTTGTGTGAACTCTATCTTGAGTTCTCTGAGCACCACGGGATATTACTGAGGAACTGCCCACACCTGATCTTTTACTAGTAGACATTGCAGGTTGCTCAACTGATGGCTGCTGGTAATGTGAGTAAGGTAGACTTGTCTGACCACCCTATTCAGCTTTACCCCAACTTGGGATAGTACATTTTGATGTGCCCTACCTCTCCATAATGATAGCACGCCAGCGGTTGGTGACATTGGCCTGTATGATATCATCGATAATTCATACACCTATCCATACTCTGACTCTGTCTTGATCTCTGATCTGTTCAAGAGCTGATGACCTAAATCTCAAGGGTCTCTGAATCTAGGAAGAGTGTGAGAAAACACAGGCAGGACTGGTAGTAGAGGCACCATTAGATGAATTGTTGCTACGACTCTTCTTGGATGGAGAGCCAACCTATATACTTAAATCATTCATCTTCTTAAACTGACTCTTCGATCGTCTCTCTCCTACCAACTTCTCTGCTCGAAGAGCCATTTGTATCATCTTTTTATACCCCTGAGTCCCTGACAGTGACATCCTCTCACGAATATCAAAATTTAGACTCTCTTCAAATTTAGAACACAAGCTCTCTTCATTTGCAAACTCTGGCACAAACTCCACCAGCTCTCTCAAATAGGTCTCATATTCTGTCACTATTTTACCCATCTGCTTTAATTGAAGAAACTCTTGCTTGTTCTGGATGCAATGGAATATATTGAAGTATTGGTCTCAGAATTCTTGTACAAAATTATCCCAAGTCAACTGTATTGAGGTTTGGGCTTGTACGTTTGCCCACCAAGTCGCTAAACTATCCTCTAACAACCTGGCAGCCACCTTTAACTTGTACTTGTCCTCCAGCTCCATGTCATTCAAATCACCTTCCAGTTTTCTAAACCATTAATTAGCCACTACAACATCTGTAGTACCCTTAAACAGTACACTTTCTACCTGTTGCACCTCCTTAACCAATTTAGACAACTTCGAGGTCGATCCAGTTGCTTCAACAGCTTGAGTATTCCAATATGCCATAAAGGTAGACCATTGCTTAGAAGTCATATTTGAAGACATTCCCATACTCGATTGCTGATATTGAGGAGGAGAAGGCTTATGCTACTCCTCGGGTTCTGGTTGAGGCATATATGATGTAGCCTCTTCTTTGTCAGGTACCACCTCTCTTCGTGACTTGTCACGGCCTTGTCTTGGTCTCGAAGACATTATTACTATATAAAGAACACAGAATTTAAATATATGCATTTAAAATGGTGGTGATACTTCCTATGACTCGACTCACCTAGTCCACTGAAAAACTTTTAAAAATTATAAAATTATATACAAAATTTCAAAATACAGCTTAAAAATTAAGTTTGGGTGTTTTTAAAATTGTTTTAAAATCAAAAGCTCTGATACCACTAAAGTTGTCATAGGTCCTACATGTGACCACTGCCACAGACTCCCAAGGTGTACTTAGTTATCAGAATACGCCCTGTGAGCCTGTAAGGCTTATTAAAAGCCTGTTTTCAAAAATCATTTTACACAGCACTTCCAAACAAATCCAACCCAATACCCAAACTTCAAATTATTTCAAGAAAGCCATAAACACTTCTATAAGAGATAATTTAAATCATCTCCACAAACATATCATCAAAATATAAAAGTGTTAGATCTCAGACAAATTAAAAACAATATCAAATCAGTTTAGACATTCGTTTCTATTTCATAAATAAAATACAGATCTAATTCATAAAACGATTCCAGTGGACTAGACTTCTCTAAGTGATTCTATTTCAGGAGTATACTTGTACTTCTTTATCCCAGAAGAATCACCACCACCGTTAGCCATCAACTAAGCGAACCTGAAACTGAAGGGTGAGGGGGTGAGTATACGGGAATATACTCTGTGAGTGAACTAAAAGTAAACCTAACAAATAAAAGTTACTTTATAAATAGAAAGTAGATTGAAAATATATTACAAATAATTTGATAAAAGAAATAAACATTCATTTTATTTTGAAATCTCAAATCATATATTAAAAATATTGGGCTGATTGCCTTTCTCGAGGATTACACTGGCCTTGGGCATCCCAAGATCGTTAGTAGATTTTATATGCAATAAATTATGCTATTTATAAAAATAGATTTTTGAATTCAAAGAATAAAATATGCATGATTTAGTTTTATAAAAACAAGTCCACCACTGACGTTCACCTCGGATTAGTCATGGGATGACATCCATGACTAGCCCGATTAGACTCACAGGTGGTCAAATCACAACTCTACTACAATAATACATCTCCATACACCACCTTCACTTGTGAAGTCTCCATTCACCTAAGCGACTTCTCTATCAGATCGACCCTAGGCTACCTCCCCTGTAGCTACAGTAATCAATCTAGGCCCTCGTGGTCGTCATCACCAAGAATATGTATATACCAATAACCACATGTCACAAATATCTATCACGATATCAATAAATCAAAAACATTTATATGTAATACCATATCCATCTAGCATAACTCATTCTGGCCTCCAGCTATCAAAGTATAAGCATATTCATCAAATAACTGTGAATATCTAAAAATACAAATAAATATATGTAAAACAAAAGCAATATACATAAAGATTATTTAAAAACATAAAGGAGTGTTCTCATAAGAGCATTAAAAGGCATTTTAAATCAATAAAAATATTAAAATGTTCACTCACTGCTTAGGAAGGGTATACACTCCCTAGTTTCTCTCATTCCTTGGATTAGTACGCAGATTCCTCGCTTGTGCTCTGTCGCCCAATGACATATACCAAGCTATGTCAATATACATTTTTAATATAAGAAAGATGAAGCGTATGCGTGATATGCATGATAGTCTGGTTTTTTCTAAAATCAAAAAATACATGAAATTGACTAAATCTCTTGTTACTCAAATAAACGCCTAAATATTAATGCTAAGAACCCACATTCCTACTGTACTAGTATTATTCGGCTCGATTTTATAATTTGGACTTGTGAACCCCATATGTTTATCAGAACAGTAACTCTGATTACTATTTATATTCACCTAAATTTTCTAAATTTTCATTTCTAACTTTCTATGACTTCTCTGACTCTATTATAACTCAACTAATGCTTAAAAACTAGAATGTGTGCGATAAATATACTAAAACTCATACGATAAAAATTAACTAAAAGGCGAGACAAAATATATAGACGAGTTAGAACTGTAGCTACGAATCTCATGGTATAGTCAATTTTCCTTGGTTTCTCTCAGAAGTCAAAAAACCCCAATTTTTCTCTCCAAAACCCTGGGCGCTCTTTCTCGATTATGTGCTTCTTCCACCAAATTAACACTCCTGATGAGTTAGACACGTGGAATGTGATCGATAGGCGAAGACAAATCAAAAATCTGATAAAATATGGGTGAGAGGATAAGAAGACAGAGAGAACGTGAGCGTGAGGGAGAGAGGAGAAAGAAAGAAGCAGAAATCATGAAATCTGACACTCATCCCCCATTTTTTATAAACTTAAGGATGAAATTATCATTTTACCCTTAAGTTTTCTTAAGGAGAAGCTTCTAGAATGAAGGTAAAATCGTTATTTTATCTTGATTCGATCGAATGAATTGAAGTTTGTTCGATTGAACTACCCCCTTCATTCGAATGAAACAAAGTTCGTTCAAATGAATCATTCGACGTCTACAGAAGTCAGAGAGCTTCAATTTTATCAGTCGAACGAATCAATGCTTCGATTGAACGAATGATCCATTTGATCGAATGAAACCTCATTCATTTGAATGAATCCCCTCATTCGTTCAAATGAATTAAGTGTTATAAATTTTCTAGGGAGTCTCGAAACTCTCGGTTGAATGAACCAAGCCATTCGATTGATCGAACCTGTCAAAAATGATAATTCTCACTTAAGTCCTTTTTAAATTAAAAAACCACCAATGGGGTCCCTATGTGCACACTCTCAAACTCTTTCTAACCAATATAAATCTCAAATATAATCCCGAAATCATGCTAACAAACCATAAGTATGCATGAGGGATGCAAATACATGAACAGGAAATGTGAAAAATTATAAATATAACCTTGAGGCTGAAATACGGGGCTCACATCTTCTCTTTCTTGTGAAGTAAATTCCCACACGTTTGGTTCTCTGGTTGGTTGTGGTAAAGGAGGTTGATTTGAGGAACCTTCACCTTGTTTGCATGTTTATTGTTAATAATTTGATGGAACTTTAGTCCTTGCCATTTTGATAAAGATTTGAATGAGATTAGATGAGAAGTTTTGATCAAATTTGTAGAAAACAGAGAGAGTTTTGAGAGAAAATAGGCTACAAGTAGTGAGAGAGTGTAAAATGGAAAGAACAAGGCCTTCTTTTTAACATGATTCATTCTTGAGTATTGTTTACGCGTATAGGTGTTGATATATTTTATGCATGTATCAATACACAAGGCATGAAGTATCAGAATTGATAAAAATTGAAAGGACACAAAATTTAAAATTTGAAAAACAAGTGACACGTGTCGTTCATTCTCTGGTTATAATAAATGAGAGGGAAATTCAAAAGAAACATCTTTTTTAGCAATGATATATGTTGCATATTGGCTATTTTTCTATCTCTAGCTTTTAATCCTCATAAATGCCTTTTATTGTATCAATATTCATCTTTTCAAATATTGATACATCTCTTGACATGTGGCATAATGTTAGACAAAAAGTGGCTATTTGTCTCACTAGTCAACACGTGGTATATTGTGTATTAAATAACCTTGTATCCCTTAATATATCGATACATATGCTAAAAGTATCAATGTTTTAATATAAAAAATCATGATTTGCGCTTAACAAGCCAACAAGCTTTAGAAGTTAAAGGGATAAAGTATTGATACTCAAAGGAGTTTTTTGCACAGCACATAATATATTAATGTGTTAACCTGATATATCGATACTAACACACAAAATATCGATATTTACTCATAAAATATAGATACTTACACGAAGGATATTGATATAAAGCATGCATACTTTAATATATTTTATGCAATCAATGAATTTAAGTTCACAAACTCACACTAAACAAATTATGCAATATCCATCATACCCAAGGTTTCTAATACAACCAAAATGTTCTCTATCAAGTGGTTTAGTGAAAATGTCAGTTAATTATTCATTTGTATTCATATTGTGAACCCTGTTTCTTGATTTCGTGGATATTATGATAATTTCTTCTATTTATTTTGTATACATATAATTTCATACAGTTCTTGTATAGAAGAGTTTGTTGGTTTGAAAATTCCTTGTTAAAGAATTTAGAAATGTTAGATAGCTTAATAGTAAAAAAGAATTGAATTTTGACTTTAAAATTATTTCTAATTGAGAAAAATTTTCTCATGTAGAGCTCGAATATAGCTTTTCATTGATATATTATAGGTTTTATGAGGTAAAATAGGCTATAAGTTATGATTATTTAAAGTAGTAGTCTTCAGTTGAAGAAATAGAGGAAAAGATGTCGACACATTGGTAAGAAGGTGTCAACACTCGAGTATGTGAAACCTTATCATGTTACATCGAGGGAGAAGGTGTCAACACATTGAAAAAAAGGTGTTGACACTTTCCTGTTATAATGAATAGTAAAGACCAAAGATGTCGACACACTGCGGTCATGGTGAATAGTCAAAACCAAAAGTATCAATACGTTAGAGAAAAGTATTGACACCTTGGGACATAAGACGAACCTGAATTCAACTTTCAACAAAAAGTGTCGACATCTTGGGAAAGGTGTTGACGCATTTCAACGTGATGAGCCAAAGGTTTTAATACTTTGAGGAGAAGGTGTCAACATTTTAGGGTATGTTGCACCTTAGTACGTTTTTAAGGAGGACATTTTAGTTATTTTATAGCCTCCTATTTATGAGTATCAGGGGCTCATCTCCCCCATTTCTCTCTTCTCCTCGTCTAAAACTCATTTTTTTCTTTTTTTCGATCTTACATATACTCTCGATGAAGATTTTCTCCTTGAAAAATTGATTCTCGAAATGAGAATGATTGATTGTATACCACATACAATTTTGGTAATATGTTTTCAAGCAAGAATTTGTATACGTTTGAGCATTTTCTTATTCACTCACAGAGTATTTTTTGAAAATACTCATCCCTCATTTCCTCATTTTAAGATAGTGTAATTGTGAAAAGTACAAGAAGATTGATTAGAGTTGGTGTTGTTGTAGGTACTCGACTCAATTATGAGTAGTATGATCCACTGAATAGAAAGATGTACTTTATGTTTAAACTTATGTATTTTACCCAATCAAGTACTATTTATAATATGTTGTTTGGAATCACTTTTATTGTATAAAAGTTGTATTGAAATTTGATGACAAGTTATATATAATTTAAACATGTTTGAAAAATTATGATATTTTATTTATATTTAAAAATGGATTCAAATAGGTTTCTAATGCCTTGCGTATTCTTGGGGTACATTCTAAGTAATAGAGTGTGTCTCTTGGATTCACGGTGATTGTCACATGTTCGAATTCTTATGGTCAAAGCACGATAATTTTATTGGTATCAAAGCCTTTGATTTTATTTGTGTTTATGACTTTTCGTTTTTTATTTTCCTCAATTTTCATCCTTTGAGATTTTCGAAAGGTTGGGAAGTTTAATAAAGTTTGTTATCAGTTGACTGTAATTAAATCGAGCTAAATTATAATTTATTGATTTTTTTATTTTGAAATTGAATTCTTATTGTGCATAAATACTACCACGACCTGAGAGGGGGAGGGGTAGAGAAATGTAGTGATCCGAGATAATTAAGAAGCTTCACTCATACTCTACCTTCTACTTTTAATGAGGAGCAAGTTCTTGTAGATCCTTCATTATAGATGTAGGATCATGAAGAAAATACTCATTTTCCTTGGTCATAAGAGACCTGAAATATATTTATGACATTTATAATGTATAAAATTTGGTGCCAAACCCGACTCAAGTCTAAGCTGAATCTTCTTGGCCAGTACAAAAATTATTCAAGTTGATTAAAAAAGTAAGATAACTTGAAAGTGTCCTATTTTATGAAAATATTGATGCTCTATGCAATAGAATATAGATAATATGGATATATCAGATAAAGAAAAGCTAAGAGTGGCTACCAAAATGGTTGACCAGAAAAGCTGAGAGTAACACGATAGCAGATTACAAGACTTAGTTAAGATAATTTAGGAAACTTTGTGTGCTAAGTTTGAGGCTAGGCTGAATCTAAAGATCAGGGATAGAATATTAGTGACAGGCAAGTAGAGTTATGAAGAAGTAGTGTAGTTAGCTCTTCGAGCTGAAGTATTAATTGGGAAGAGAAGATCCAAAGCTGGATTTCAGAAAAGAAAAGATTTTAGCATTTCGATGGGTCAGCCATCAAAGAAGAGCTATGGTAGTAGATCTTTTATTAGTCAAAAGCTGAGTCCAGGAGTTAAGGGTGATTTCCAAACTATAGGCAGTTTCATGATAGGCCTTGCAAAACTCTTACAGTATGTTATCACTGTGGTTAAGTTGGACACATAAAGAAATATTATCCTAGTTTAAGGAGGTCAGAGATAGTGAGATAGTCAGGACAGAGTTCAAGGTTTCTTATTTCATAGCAACCTATATCTCAGTCATATTTTTTTGGTGCTCGTCAATTTAGTTCAGGAAGTGCGCCCACACACCAAGTAACCAGAGGAACTAGTCACAAGTTCAAACTCGAGTATTTACAATGAAGCAAGAGCAGACTTAGATTAATTCAAATGTGATTACGGGTATAGTAATGATCTTTGATCATCCAATATAGATACTAGTTAATCCTGGTTCAGATAAGTCATTCAATAGCATGGTATTTACACAACACGTTAATAGAGACTTGGTATCTTTAAAACCAGTGTAATTATTTATATGCTCTTAAGATAGAGAATATTACGAAAAATCATGTTTAGAAGTTGTAAGATCTTTGTAGAAGATATTGCTTTTGAAGTTGACTTTATTTTTTTTTGAGAATTCAGGACTTTGATGCTATCTTGGAATAGACTGGTTATCTCAGCATTATATTTTAATTGATTATTTTAGGAAGGTAGTGACTTTTAGAAGATCAAGTGAACCAGAAATCATTTTTACAGACGAGCGGAGGATACTTTTTCCTTGTATAATATCGACATTAAAGACTAAAAAATTATTGAAGAAAAGGTACCAAGTGTATTTGGTATATGTGATTGATAAATTAATTTCAAGAGTTAGCCTGGAAAAAGTGTCAGTGGGTAGGGAATTTCTCGATGTGTTTTCGGAGGAATTACCTGGGTTACCACCTGATAGAGAATTCGAGTTTTGTATTGATCTTATGTCAGAGATGACACCAATTTTAATTCTGTCTTATTGTATGGCACCTACAGAATTTAAAGGATTAAAAAATCAGTTAAAAGATTTAGTTAGGAAGGGTTTTATCTGACCAAGTATATCTTTGTGGGGTGCGTCGGTATTATCTGTGAAAAAGAAAGATGATATATTAAGGTTGTGTATTGATTATAGACAACTCAATCGAGTAACTATCAAGAATAAGTATCCCTTGCCAATGATAGATGATATACTTGATCAATTACAGGGGGCAAGTATGTTTTCCAATATTGTTTTGAGATCAAGATATCACCATTTTAGGATTAGAGAGGATGATATCTATAAGACGATATTTAGTACTCGTTATAGTTCTTATAAGTTTTTGATCATATTTTTTGGACTAACAAACACATCGATAGCTTTTATGGATTTGATGAATTAAATTCTTCACCTTTACTTAAACAAGTTTGTTGTCGTGTTTATTGATGACATACTTGTGTACTCGAGAAGTAAGAATGAATATACTCAACATCTCAGTGTAGTGCTTCAAACTTTAAGAGAGAGGCAATTGTATGCAAAATTCTCTAAGTGTGAGTTTTGGCTTAGAGAAGTGAATTTTCTCAAGTATGTTGTATTTGATAATATGATATTTGTAGATCCTAAAAAGTTTGAAGCTATAGTATAGGGGTAATAGCCAAAGAATGTTATAGAGATCTGTAGCTTCTAAAGGCTAACAAGATATTATAGAAGATTCATTGAGGGTTTTTCCTTGTTGGCTACACTACTAACTTGACTTACTAGAAATGAGGTTAAATTTGAATAGGACGATCAATGTGAGTAGAGTTTTCAAGCTCTAAAGAATTGTCTTATCTCAGCACCGATCTTGACCCTCCTTATACTAGGGGGCAGATATATAGTTTACAGTGATACCTCGAGACAGGACCTCGATGTGTATTACTGCAAAATAAAAAGGTGATAACTTATGCTTCTCAACAGTTGAAGAAGCATGAAAAGAATTACCCTACCCATGATTTAGAGTTAACAACTATGATGTTTGCATTAAAGATATGAAGGCATTATTTATATGGGGAGCAATACCAGGTATTCACTAATTATATGACTATCAAGTATTTACTTACGTAGAAGGAGTTGAATTTGAGATAACGAAGGTGATTAGAATTGATTAAGGATTATGACCTAATTGTTGACTATCATTTGGGAAAGGGAAATATGATAGTAGATAGTTTGACCAAAAAGTCTTCAGCTAGCTTAACTCATGTTCGCACCACTTACATGCCTTTATTGATGAATTTGAAAAAAATAAGAATAACATTAGGGTATGATGAGGTTGGAATTTTGATGGCTAATTTTATGGTCAAACCTACCCTAGTGGAATAGATCAAACAAGGTTAGATGCAAGATAGTGAGTTGATTAAAGCTTGCTAAGGGATTTTAGATGGCATAGGACATTGACATTCAGAAGACGGGTCTATATACCTTATGATAGAGCATTGTGAGAGGTTATCTTAGAGGAGGGTAATAATTTTGCATTAGCTATACACCCGGACAGTACTAAGATGTACTGAACCATCAAAAGAGCTATTGATAGTCAGGGATGAAAAAGGATATAGTCGAGTTTATGGCATGATGTTTGATATATCAGTAGGTTAAGGTAGAACATCAAAAACCTACAAGAACTTTACGGCCTCTACCTATACCTGAGTGGAAGTTAGAGCACATTACTATAACTTCGTGGTTAGTTTGCCTCGGACATAAGTTGGCCATAATACAATTGGGTAATAGTAGATCAACTCACTAAATCAGTTCATTTTGCACTTATCTGGATAAATTTCTCCTTGGAAAAATTGGCTAAATTATACATAGCAAAGATCATTAGGTTGCATGGAATGCTAGCTACGATTGTGTCAGATAAAAACCATCGTTTTACCTCTCGATTTTAGTCAAGACTTTAGAGGGCTTTAAGTACTCAGTTGACTTTTAGTTCTGCATTTCATCCTCAAATAGATGGACAATAAAAAAGGACCATTTAGACACTTGAGGACATGTTTGATCATATATTATAAAGCTTTAAGACAATTAGGATACGCATTTATCGTTGATAGACTTGCCGTATAATAATAGTTATTAGACTAGTATTAGGATGATGCCTTATGAAGCTTTATATGGCAAAAAATATAGAACTCTGTTATGTTGGGATGAAGTCGGTGAGAGAAAACTTGACAATAAAGAGTTGATTGAGTTTACTACTAAAAAAGTTAAGATTATCAAAGAAAGATTAAAAATGGCTCAGGACAGACAAAAATTATATGCTGATAATCAGACAAGGAAATTGGAATTCAAAGTAGGTGCTCAAGTTTTCTTGAAAGTATCACTATAGAAGGGAATAATCAGATTCAGAAATTGAGAAAAGTTACATCCTTAATATATTAAACTATTCACTACTATAGAAAAAATTGGGCTGGTAGTGTATAAACTAGATTTGCCACTTGATTTGAGTTGGATTTATAATGTATTCCACATATCTATGCTCAAGAAATATGTACCAGATCTATCACACATACTTGAGGAACCACTGGTCGATTTAAGAGATGATCTCAATTGTGTGGTCCAACAAGTAAGGATACTTGATTGGCAAGAGTGAGTCTTGAGGAATAAGATTATTCAGATGGTAAAAGTCTTGTGGTAGAGTACAATAGTTGAGGAGATGACTTGAGGACCTGAGAGTTTTATGAGACAATAATATCCACACATTTCTAATAGTAAGGTATCCTTAGCATTATGGATACATAAATGTAGGCAAAGAAGCCACACTTAAAGTATCTCCAACGCAAGGAGAACGTCAAGCGAGTGCTTCCCCATCTCAATCTGAGTGAATGTTTTCTCCCTTGATTGTTATTTAAATACAATTATACATTTTTACATGCTTGAAAATGATGAAACATACGTATATATATCTATGCTTGATATTGGGAGGCGATGTAATTATATACTATAAAGTAACTCTACGATGTGAGTTCCTAAGGAAGGAAACCCAATAGACCACCGAGTGGATTACCATAAAGTAACTCTACATAGTGAAGGTTGTCTCTAGAAAGGAAATCTAATAGACCACAAAGCAGATTATCATAGAATAGCTCTACAAGATGAGGGTTTTCCTAAGGAAGGAAACCCAATAGACCACAGAGTGAATTATACTTTCGATGGAGATTTTCTCCTTAAAGAATTTATTCACAAAATGAGAATGGCTAATTGTATACCACATACAATTTTGATAATCTGTTTTTAAGCGAGAATTTGTATACGTTTGAGCATTTTATTATTCACTCACAAAGTATTTTCCCAATACTTATCCCATATTTTCCCATTTCAAGATAGTACAGTCGTCGACAAGTATAAGAAGATTGATTAGACTTTTCAGTGCAGTTATAGGTACTCAATTCAATTATGTAGTATTGAATAGAAAGATATATTTTATGTTTGAACTTATGTACTTTACTCAGTTGAGTACTATTTGTAATATGTTGTTTGAAATCATTTTTATTGTATAAAAGTTGTATTGAAATTTGATGACATGTTATATATAATTTAAACATGTTTAAAAAATTATAATATTTCATTTATATTTAAAAATAGATTCAAACAAGATTCTAATTCCTTACATATCCTTGGGGTACATTGCAAGTAATAGAGTGTATCTCTTGGATTCGCAGTGATTACCATGTGCTCACATTTCTACAGTCGGGGCATGACATGTATATTCAATGTATATAAAGCCTTTATAAACATGATCATTAATAAATTAATGTCTAATTTGTATATGGTTTTTTGTGAATGATGGATCGAATTTTTAGTCATATTTATGGCACTAAATATCTTCGATGAATATCATGAGATGATATTAGTGCGAGTGATATGATAGTCATGTCATTAAAACATTAGTATGGATTAACAGTTAGAGAACTATTTTTAAATATGACCAAAGAAATGATAAATCATATAGAATGTGTGCGATTAATGATTCATCATTTTAATTGTATTAGTATGCAATATACTCCTTTGATCAGAGATATTATAATCATCATCTGATATAGTTGTACATGGTTCATATGGTGTATAAGTACAGGATAAATTACGTCTTGTATAAAAAGCTGATTTGATCATGGATTATTTATATCAAGATGTAAATGATTGTCAAGCTAGGATTCGTTACCTCGATATAACAGATTTGAGTTATCGTTAGCTCGATCAGGATTTGAGTTTCCAGATAAATATCAGTAAATAACTGAAACACTAATCCTGATCAGATAGTAACAAATGTTATATGAAAGAGTTCGTAGTAACGAGTTCAACGTGTAATGACTGATAATATATACAGATATTGAGTTCAGGATTTTGAATTTCTGTGAACTCTAACTTAGACAGGATTCGACAACAGAGGGACATTACACATAGATATATACAATTAGGATTAAAAGATTCAATGAAGATTTTTTTTATTATAGTTTAGTGATTATAGCTCATTACTAGATGCCAACCATAGTCGTTGGACATTCGAAGAGTTCAAAATGATATCGATGAGAGCTCACGAATAACTTTACAGTAAACCCAAGATGTCACAATAAAAAATCTTTTTGTTTCCTTCTTAAATATAAGAGAGAAATATTTATTATTATCTGCTAAGATGGCTAGCACTCTTGGTGATAACAATTGACTGAAAATTATAAATTATTTATATGTTAAATGGTTTAACGGTTCTGGTATCTTGATAAATTAACTTGAATATAACTTATAGTAAGTTATAATATTCTATTAATATTTTAGAATATAAATGAAATTAATTATAGTTAGTCAAAATTGGTTTGACTAGCTTTAGGATAAGTTTGGTATTAAATTATTTAATAAGGGGCAAACTTATCATTTTATCAAATTACTATTTGAAAGCTTGTTTAACTTACTATAAGTTATCTCTAAGTTTAGGACTTAGATGTCTTTGACTTTAAAGGCATAGATATTATGGTAATCGATGGTGATATTATAAATCCTTGTCACTTTATCATTTAGCATAAGAGTTTTTCATTTTGAAAATTGAAAAACAAAAAGGATTCAAGATATTATCTCTCTATCTCTATCTCATGGCAAAGAAGAAGAACAAGGGTGATTTGAACTTTTGGAGCATCCATATTTTTTATGCTCAATTCTTCATCATTAAACACTAAAGGTTAGTGTTCAAGCATTGTTTAAATTGTTTTTACCTTAATGAAACCCTAAAGCATGTAAACTCTTGCTTAATTTTTCTAAAATTACAACAACACATTCAAATGGTATCAAAGCTTTGCTGCGTTGTTAAAGGCATGGTTATAAGCTTTGTTTATATAAAAGATTACTTGATTATTGTTAATTTTGCTTAAGGAAGTTTAATGCCTAAATGAGGGTTTATGGATCCATGACTTGTTTGATTTACAGATGATGAATAACTCATCATTTTTATTTGTTTATGGTATTGAATGATTCATGAGATGATGACAATATCATGAGTGGTTGATTTTTCATGAGATGAAAATGAAACAAGCATGAAAAAGGAGCCTTGAATACATTCAGACTTGTAATATTCTTGAAATGCAATGGTTGTATTTTATATTATATTTCATGAATGCTTGGTTTTATATGAGATAAAATTGCCATGGAAATGTTATGAACCTTTGTATTATTCAACTATGCAAGAACATATTTATAAATGTGTGTTTCTGTTCAATTATAGCATGTTTAATGGTTAAGCTTGATAAATGATCATGTATAAATGCTATTAAGTGTTAACTAAGTTTTTATGATCATTATGGAATTTTTATGTGTTTGGTTGTGATTAATTAACAAGCATAATTGTTGTCTTTGTTGATTAATGTTATTTAATTATTATATATATATATCAATGATCATGGTTTATTGTAATTAAGAGTTAATTATGATTAAATGATCATTTTGTTTTATATATGTATGATTTGGCCAATATTATAAAATGCATATATAATATGTATTTTTTTAATTAATAAAGCATTGATTAAGTGTTAATTAGTGTTTATTGTTAATTGCTTTAATATGATCATGGTTTAATGTAATTAGTGATTAATTATGTTGAATGATTATTAAAGAATGCTTTGGGTTTTTTGGCCATACTGGGGAAAATGATAATTAATTATTAATTATCATTGTTTGCTTAGTTAATGCTTAATTCATGAGATGAATTAGTAGTTAGGCTTAAGTCTAGAATTAATTTGATTAATTCTAGATTAAATTCACTTAAATATTGCCAATTAGTTTTATTAATTGGATAATAATTTGAATGCAAACATTATATGATAATGGATGTATGCATGTGTTTTTATATGGATGGATGGATGATATAATACATTATTTGTATTAATGATGTCATAATTCTAATTTTTAAAGTCAAAATTTTATGAAAATTATCATGACTTTGCTTATTTTATATTAAATTATTTTTCAAAAAATATTAAAAAATCAAGGTTTTTTTTTTCAAAGAAGCTTGACTTTTTGTTTGAAAAATTTAAAAACATCATGGTGATGTCTTTTGATTTTCAAAGGTTAAATGAATTATAAGCTAGCCTAATTATACAAGCAACATGGTTACTTGTTCCTAACCTAATTATACAATCAATGAGGTTACTTGTTTGATAAGTAATTTTGGGCTGAGCAAAGCGATCTGATTATTCGAGTGTTGAATAATAAGCCGAATCGATAATGTTATCGGTTATCGAATAAGTGATAATTAACTGAACATAGAATTCTTAGGGCTGAATGTTAATAATCCACCCGTGCAAGATGAGGGTGATTAGTCAACCACAAGTTGATTATTTGTGAGACAAATAATCCAAACTGAACAAATGAAATTATTTATAAGATAAATAATTTTGAATAAATCAAGTGACGAGATTACTTGTGAGATAAGTAACCTCGATCTAGTTGTAAATAGTAATTTTATTTGTAAGTTAAATAAAATTAATGAATAAAGAGTGTATTTGTTCGACTAGTAATAATACTAAAAAAATATTGTTTATATAAATAGTAACTCGACTTGAATTAGTAATATTATACTTGTGTGACAAGTAATGTATGTTATATAAGCAAATCTCAATTTGTGTGACAAATGAGATAAGATCATGCAATTAGAGTTACATGCTATGCATAACACCGATTATACATATATACGCATGTATATATGATATGTATGTGTGTATATCTATACAGGAAGATAATTATTCATGTGATGAATGTTTATAGTTGTTCGTGCTTGGTCTTAAAAATTGTTTTGTGAAAATTGTTTATATTAAGAGAGAGTGTGTATGAGATGTATACATAAATGCTTGATAAATTTTTCCTAAGTAATTATCATATCTATACTTCCTATTATGGGGTAGCTATTGATTCTTTGACATAAATTTCCTATTCCAAGAGTTCTATTATGCGAGAGGTATTCAAATTTGACCAAGATTCTATTATGTGAGGTTGAAATGAGAATACTATTTGAGAAGGCATAATAATTTGAGTATGATTAGTGTAAGACTCCAAGATTTCTATTATGTGAAATGTCTAAAGTTAGGGAAAAGGATTTGAATCTAATTTTGTATAAGATACAAAAAAGAATTGTTCTTCACTTATCAAAGTTAGTTGTCCAATATTTCTATTTTATGAAGTCAACTGATGTAGATGAGAATTCGATTTTTCGCTTGTTTCTAAAACCCAATAAATGTTTAAGTCTTATTTTAGGGAGTATGAGATTTAAATAGAATAGTGGAAGCAGATATGATCTTGTATAACATTTGTATTTAATAGTTGAATTTAATTCTGTGCTACACTGCACTGATAAATCTTTTTTTTGTGTTTTTTCAGTTCTCTCATTAAATTGAAAAAATGTCATATTCAAACATCTTCCAGAAGATATTGGACAACCACATATTGACAGGTCCAAACCTAAAAGACTGGTTGCGAAATTTGAGAGTTATTCTCGAATTCGAAAACCTTGGTTATGTCTTGGAGGCAAAGATGCCTATTTCATTAGAGGTAGATGCTCCCTAGGAGAAGCAGGATACCTTTAATAAATGGTATGCTGATAATCGTAGAGTGAGACTTTATATGTTAGCTTCCGTGAATTGAGAGTTACAAACTAAGACGAGAGTATGTCATCTACATTTAAGATACTCATATCTATACAAGAGTTGTATGATGAAAACTCTCTTATAGTTGAATATGAGATGTGTTTTACCTTATTCAATATGAGGCTCAGGGAGGGAGTCCTATGAAATGATCACGTCATTAAGATGATTAATATCATCAGGAAATTCGATATTTGGGACATCCTTATAACCGATCACTTCAAAGTGAATTCGATTTTATAGTCTCTTTCTTCTAGTTATAAATCATTTATAATAAATTATAGTTTATATAGGATTGAGCAGAGTCTCCTAGAGTTGCTCAATAAGCTTCAGGAGTTCTATAAATAGAATAATAGGGGTAAAGGACATGAGAATGTCCATATAGCCACTATTAGTAGGACTGATAAATGGACAAAATGCACATCTCGAGGTCCAAAAGTTAAACCTAAGAAAAAAAAAGCCAAAAAGGCTAATCTTTCCAAAACATCCAAATCCAAGATAAGCCTAAAGGAAAGTGTTTCCATTATAGTACAAATGGGCATTGAAAAAAGAATTGTCCATAATATCTTGAGAGTCTTAAGAAAACCAAGAGAGGTATGTATTTTTGTTCTATGATTAAATATAAGCTAAGTGTTAGTTTTGACATTCATCATGCGTTATTAATTCTGCAGCTACTTCTTATATATGTGTTTTTATACAGGTGATGCAGAATACATCCTCAACCCTATTTAACTCTATTTGAGACATAAAAATAAGGTTTTCGATTTCCTTAAGCTCTTGAGATCTCTTTTGATTTACTCTTCTAGTCATAACTTCTTGAGAGAGATCTCCAATAATTAATTCTCTAGGATGGTTTGATGTATATTTTCATGCTTTTAGAAGTTTCTTAAGAGGCTTTTCTATAGGCTTTACTATCATTTCCTTTCTCTTTTTCTTATGATCATCATCTAACCTCAAATCATTCAACTTTTCTAAAACGTTAACTTCTCTTTCCTTCTCCTTAGCAAGCATTTTAGCTAAATTCTTATCAAACTCATCATAGATTACATATATGGTCTTTTTAACCACTTGAGTTCTCTTTTTGTATACTCGATATGCTTTGCTTTTCAAAGAATAGCTAGAAATATATCCATATCAGAATTAGGCTTAAACTTCTTAAGATTATCTTTGATTTTAAGGATATAACATGTGCACTCAAAGACTCTAAAGTACTTAATCTTCAACTTCCTTTGATATATAAGCTCATAAGGTGTTTTCTTAAGCAACTTTCGAATTAACACCCTATTAGTACTATAACAAGCCGTGTTAATAACTTTAGCCTAAAAATATTATGGTAGTAGATATTTACTAAGCATTGTTCTAGTCATTTCTTACAAATTATATTCTTTCTCTTAGCTATCCTATGTTATTGTAGTATCTTATGTGCAGAGAAATTATAAGTAAACCCATTTTGATAATAAAATACCTCAAACTCTTGATTGACAAACTCTCTCCTTGATCATTTCTTATCTTTACAAGTTTATACCCAATTTTATTTTGAATTCTTTTAAAAAATTTGTCAAATACCTAAAAGTATCACTCTTATTTTCTAGAAAGAATACCCAAGTAAATTTTGAGTAGTCATCTACTATAACATATACATAAAATTACCACCTAGTGATACTACCCTAATGAGTTCAAACAAGTCCATGTGAATAAGTTCTAAGAGTTTAGATGTTGACAAAACATTATTATGTTTAAATGTGCTTTTTCACTTGTTTATCTATTTAATATGGTTCATAAATCTTATTCTTAATAAACCTAAGGTTTGGGAGGTTAACTGTCATGCCAACCCTAAGAATCAGTCACACAACATTTGTTGAGAATCTAAAAAATGTATCATATTAATTAGAATACATACCAAGGGCATACGAAGCATTAAAATCTTAAATTAAATTTATTTCAAAACGTAAACAAAATCTTACAATTTTTCAAGCATGTTCAAACTATATATACATCAACATCGTAATTCAAATACAACTCCTTTCGAATCATTACTCATTACATTAAATATCTTATTGATTAAAATACTTAATTCTCAAATATTTAATATAATTTATTTTCAATGGACTATACTACTGAAAAAATGAGTCAAGTACCTGAAAATATCACTAAAAATTCTGATCAGTTAAGTTATACCCATGCACACGACTATACTAACCTGAAACGGTGGATTGAGGGGTGAGATTTAAAAAATTACTTAGTCAGCAGATAGTAAAATACAATAATAAAAATGAAATCCCATAAATGGATTATGAAAAATCCTTGTAGTCATAAAAATAAATCTTTCTCAATTTATCCATAAATGAAATATGGTATAAGGAAATATGACTAAAATATCATGATAAATTCAAATATAAATCTTTCATTAGTCTATACGATCCCATCCACTCTATTTTAAACTATATGGATAATCTACAATTGGTAAGGATATGTATTCCCATATAGGTATATAAGTAGCATACTATATAATATGAGAATGTTAGATTCCACCCATCCTATATCAGACTGCATGGTTAATCCTCATCCTTACATCTATTGGATTTCACCCACTTTATTCCAAGTTGTATGACTAATCCTCTCCCATATGAAAATCAATAATAGTGGCATACAAGCCCGTAACTTAACATCAATGGCTCACAAGGCCAGATCCAAATCTACAGCACACAAAGACAAAATCATTATCAATGGCTCTCATGGCCAAATTAACATGAATGATGCACAAGGCCCAATCCAAAAACTATAGCACACAAGTTCAAATCAAAGAAAACCAAATCATAAAACATTAACACTTTGGCTCAAATCATCAAAATACATTGTTCAATAAAACTTATAATGTATCTGGCCTCTTAGCCTCAAGGATCAATTATGCCATAACTCACAAAACATCATCAAGAGTAATATTTATAATTGGCTTCTGGCCTTAAACACATGTAAACAAACATATCATAATCATCATCTAAATCTACCACAAGTAAAAGACTTTTTTGGTCACCACACAATCAAATACCAACGCCTCCTAGCATAAATTATATATATATATATATATATCATTTCAAAGCATATAAAAGTATACAATTATCTTTAAATAACAATCAAGGGAGGAAAAAGCATAAGAAAACATCCACTCACACTAAGGCGGGGAAAGCATATATATATATAAGGTTCAATAAGCTTTCACATAATCTACTCATGCTATGAAATGCATGATGCACATTATTATAGTAAACTATCACAATGATCTTATTTACTCTTAGATTATATCAATAATCCCTCTCTTTCCCCCCCTCTCTCTCCCTACACTGTCAGCCCTTTGTCTGTCCTTATCCCCACTCATCAACGAATTATTCTCAGTTTTTTTCAATACCAATTCATATTTGAATATCATAATTTATTAATCCAATTGATAAATTAGATTATATCTAAAAATTTAAGATTTTGATAATAGTAACCTAACTACCTTTTTCTTGATTCATGCTCAAAGATAATTCAAATCAGAGAAATAAGCTGAAGGGTGTACTTACCCAAACTAGTAGATGTGTTTTAAGCCCCTTTTTGCTTGATTTTATCTCTCAACTACTATTTATCCACAACCCTTTTCTCTTGATTTCTATCAAATCGACAAGTAAAACTTCAGTGAAATGCTATTTTCGAGCTTTGGTGTTGATTTATTAGAAGATCCAAGCAAGAATCGTAAGTATTGGTAGTGATTTGAGTGAGAATGGGTTTGGATTGAGAAAATGGAGAAAATGTATTTTAGATGAAAGGGAGAGAAGAGAAAATAGAGAAGATGAGTGTTGATTGTCTATAAATATGGAGTTTTAAAATGATCAAAATATCCTTTAAAAAACATGCTAAAAGTTCGGTACATCTTTAAGGATAAATACTTCCTCTTCAGGTATCAATACTTTGGTTCAAAATGGGTTTCAAGCTTGTCTATATGTCCGAGTATCGATACTTCTCCCCTGAAGTATCAATACCCTTACCCAGGAGCGACTCGTCAAAGTCTATCTTATGTCGTAAAGTATCAGTACTTCTTTTTATAAATATCAATACTCGACTTTTCATTGTTTACTGTAGCTCCAAGTATCGATACATTCCTTGCAGTGTATCGATACCTTTGGTAATGAAGCAAAGTAGCGATGCTTGCATGCCCGAGTATCTATATCTCTTGGCAATGTATCAATACATTTTATTCTAGGTGTATCATGATAAAGATTTACTCATTGGAATATCAATACTTTCTAGGTAACATATCGATACTCGTAACCCTCTAGTGCTAAGTATCGATGCTACAGCTTATATATATGGATACTTTCTTCCTTTTTTACTCAACGGAGGACTATTACTTCATTAGAGTCTACTTCACCTCAAGGAACCCATAACATGTCAATGGAAAGCTCTCTTAGAGCTTTATAAAAATAATAAAAACTTTTTCTCTAACACACCCTCCAATGCATGATTCGCATGCAATAACATATACATATTTGCATAAAATAATTACTATAATACTTATGAACTCAAGAAACAGAGTTTACATTATCTAATATACCATGTCTAGTTAGTTTATTAATGAGGTTCATGTTACAATGACCTAGTCTTCTGTGCCAAAATCATGAATCATCACATAGGACTTGCAAACATATGGCATTTACAATATATAGTCTACTAAATTCAATCACATACACATTATCAATTCTAGAAGCATGCAAAATAGTCTTATTATCTGTATCAATCACGTCACATGAATCCTTAAGAAATACAACATTAAATTCATTATGATACAATTAACTTATACTAAACTAATTGTATTTCAATCCATCAATATACAAGACATCATTAATTTTAATAATGTTTACCTCAATTCCGCTAATACCAAGTACTTTTTTCTTGATTGTTACCACAAACATGACATCCTTTTCTTTCTTTTTTGTTAGGTACAAGAATAACCTCTTATCTCTCGTTATATCTTAAGTATTTACTATCTAAGAATCACTTTTGTTTTGTTTGATACACTTCATATGTGGTTCTTATAAAACAAAAAAGTTTTATATTGGTATCCATTTAACTTTGGGTCCATAAAGTTAGTCCTAGGCTTTAGAATATTATCACTTTAGCAAATACATTGGGATTTTAAATGTACCTTTAGGAACGCAAACAATTTTTAGTCTCTTATAAGTGTTTTTCTTAAAAGAACATGTCTTGCTATAGTACACTCTTTTGGAGCAATAGTGACAAGTAATAAAAGAACTTACTTGTTTTAAGAATTTTACAAAATAATTTTCATAAGTCTTTTGTTTTGTTCCTGACCTATAACCTATCCCAGCCTTATCAATAGCTAATCTTTCATTTGCTAATAATCTATCTAATACATCTTTGTCATAGGTGAATTTTACTAGCAAGCCTCTAAGAACTTTTATTTTATTATTCAAGGCATTATTCTCATTTTTCAGTTGGTTCAATTCTTTAGTACAATCAAAAACATCTTCGTTTCAAGTTCATCATTTGTCACTTCTAAAGATTCATTTTCTTTTATCAATGATGAATTTTTCTTTTTGACTTCTTTATATTTCATGCATAACTTCTTAAAGTTAGTTTTCAACTTTTCATCTTATTTCACTAATTCATCATGCATGAAGTCATCTTTATTATAAGAATTATAATACAAAGACGAATGAACCTCATCATCATGCTTACCCATAAAAATAAATTTGCTTATTTATTTTTTAAAAGGATATGCTTTCTTCGCTTGATGAATTATCCCATGTTACTTTCATGCCTTTTTTCCTTTTGCTATTCTTTTTAAATTTCCTCATTAAACATTTAGATGTGTGTGTCCAGGTTTCTGGCACTCATAGCATATGACTTCTTTTTCTTTCTCTTTTTTTTTTCTTTGCCCTTTTCGTATTTCTTAACATTGTCATCCTACTAGAAGTCTCTTCTCTTTCAATTTCTTTTGTTTGATCTATCCTTGCCAAAGACCTTTTTCATTCTTTTGGCCATCAATAAAAACTCATCCTCATTAGTTTTTACATTTTCACTCTCTTCATCTTCCTCATGTCTTTTGCTTTTCAATGCCATATTTTTCTTGCCTTTTTGTGAAACCCATCCCTTAGGATTATGGGCATTACTATAAAATCCTCATGAGATTCTATACTTAATATTACGTATAGATCATACATTACAGGGTGTAATAACTCGAAGTTATGTTTAAAGAGGTGTGTGGTATAGAATATGAGACTATAAAAAAGAATTAGATTTTTGACTCCAAAATTAACTCCAATTAAAAAAAAGTTCCTATAATTTTTTTAGATCTCAAAGAGAACTTTCCATTGATATATTATGAGTTTCGAGCAGATCCTGGGATCCAAAGTTATGGCTATTTGAAGTAACAGTCCTTAGAAGAAGAAGAAGAGGCAAAGGTATCGATACCTTTGCAGAAAGATATCGATATATTATGGATAAGACCAAAGGTATTGATACCTTTGGAGAAGGATATTGACACCTTTCAGAGTTGAGAGCAAAACCCAAGCTATCGATACACTGAAAGTATTATGATTAGTAACAGTATTAAACGTATCAATACCTTGGCAAGGGTATTGACACCTTCATGATGAACGTATCACACCCGTGTGTGTACCTTAAGGGCATATTTGTAACTTCATCACATTTTCTATTCATGATTTTGCATCCATCATGCATATCAGTAGTTCGTTCGCTTATTTTTGAGTGTAATTGAGTTTGTGAGAAAGACCTAGATTTTTGATCCCAAAATCATCTCCAATTGAGAAAAAGTTCCTGTCATTTTTGTAGAGCTCAGAGAGAGCTTCACATTGATATATTATGGGTTTTGAGCGGATATCCGAGCTAAAAGTTATGGCCAATTGAAGCTGTGGTCCCTGGAAGGAGGACCAGAAGCAAATGTATCGATACGTTGAGGATTTGGCCCAGGGTATCAAAACCTTTGAGGAAGGTATCGATATGTTTGCTTTTGGGCCTAAAGGTATCGATACCTTTGG
>JAVXUL010035065.1:0-11258 GCA_035590515.1 Trichilia minutiflora
ACACCACCGATCGATTTGAAAGATGATCTTAATTGTGTGGTATAATCGATGAGGATACTTGATTGGCAAGAGTGGGTCCTGAGAAATAAGACTATTTTAATGATGAAAGTCTTATGGCAGAGTGTTATAGTTAAGGAGATGACTTGAGAGTCAGAGAGTCTAATGAGACAGTAGTACCCACACCTTTTTTAGTGACAAGGTATGTACTTAGCACAAAAGAACGATCCTTGTATTTTCTGTGTGACGTATATTTTATTTTCATTGTTATTATTTTTTTTTATAGAGGCTGCAGTTTCTTCTCCTAGTAATGAATAACAAGTGAGGTATTCTAAAATACCTTTATTTGATTATTAGGGGAAAAGAGGAGTTGTATGCCTTAGTATATTTTTTCGTTACTGCTTATCATATACGTCATGTAGAGTTTTGAGAACAAAATTCAATTAAAGGGGGAGAATTGTGAAATCCATCCTTTAGTATTATGGGTATAGTGGTAAATCCCTTATGAGTTTCCGTGTATATAGTAGTATTTAGATCATACGCGAGAGGGTGTGATAACTTGAATTTATTTTGGAAAAAGATGTGTGGTACAGAATGTGAGTCTTTGAGAAAGAATTAAGTTTTTAACCTCCAAATCATCTCCAATTAACAAAAAGTTCATGTTATTTTCATTGATATATTACGGGTTCCGTGACGATATACGAGTCAAAAGTTAAAGCCATTTGAAGTGATAATTCTCGAAAGGAGGACTAGAGGCAAAGGTATCTATACCTTTAAGGAAAAGTATCGATACATTACTAGGTGAGGCCAAAGGTATCAAAACCTTGAAGGTATGATGAATAGTAATTAGATAAACGTATCGATACATTGTAAACATTATAAATAGTAATAGTATCAAACGTATCGATACCTTGGCAAGGTATCGACATCTTTGTGACGGAGGAATGTGTAATTGCAACAAAATTTATCGATACGTTAGGGGAAGATATCGACACCTTGCAGGCTTAGTGAACAGTAAATAGCCAAACATATTGATACGTTGCAAGCATGATGCCAAAGGTATCGACACCTTTGGGCATTTTACAGCCTATTTACGCAAAACAGGGGATCGTCTTCCCCATTTCACATTTTCACCTTCTCCCTCTCCATTTTTCACAGAAACTCTTTCTCTCACACTCTTGAAACTGATCTCTACTATTTCTTAACCAAACTTCATCATTTCAGTTCCTATGAATTAAGAATCAGCACCAGAATCCAGAAATCTCCTTTGATCGAATTTCTAATCGTCGGTTCGACTGAAATCACAAAAGAAGGGTTGCGATGAACAATAGTCGAAAAAAGAGATTCAAGCTAAAAAGGGACTTCAAGCTCATCTATTAGTACGGGTAAGCCTGTTCTTCAGCTTCTCTATCTGGTTTGGCTATCATTTCATGTAAATCTAGGAATAGATTGCTCAAGTACTGTTCACAAAACCTTAAAATTGAGGGTTTTTCTAATTTATCATTTATATCGATAAATTAGAGGACTTTGGCTTCTATTGGTGTTGAAATAACTGAGAATGGCATGAAAGAGAAGTGAGGACGTGTGTGGATAGTATATGAAAGTATATTAGAAAGAGAGAGGGAGAGTGTTAGTAGCATGAGCATATATTGTGTCAGGCATACACATTATTATAGATAGTGAATACGTGTTTTTATGTGTATCCAGATGCGACAGCTGAGACTAGAGGATCTCCGTCGCGAGGAGGATATTTTGAGGGTGGTTTTCCACCCTAGAACAGTGAGTGAATACACTTTGTTTATTTTGCCTTGTTATATCCTTTTAAATGATTATTATACTTGGTATAGCATAGAATGTGGATATGTGTATATATGAATATATAACTAAAATGAGGAGGCGTTGGATATGTTGTTTGGTGATCGGGTTGGTCCTTTGTTTGTGATAGAGATAGGTTATTGTAAAACCTTGATTGCCATGAATGTGTAGCCGGAGGCCTAATGAGTATATTTAATATTTGTGTTATAAGATTGAGGCTGGAAGCCAACAGCAAATGACGCTTTGATGAATGTTGTGGATGTGGCATAGTCAAATATGTATGTGTGTATATATATATATATATATATATATATATGAAATATTGGCCAGAGTGCCATGAGATATATTTTGGCGTTGCATGCCATGATATTTTTTATATTTGGCCTTGTGAGCCACGCTCTCTATATATAAAGGCTTTGTGAGCCACGTGTTATGTTTTGACCTTGTGAGCCACTAGTATTATCTTTGCGAGTTGTGTGCCATGTTAGTGATATTATATGGGTGAGGATTGATCATACAGTTCAGAGTGGAGCGGCTGGAATCCAATAGTTTCAGGGTGAGGATTGGCCATACAACTCAGAGTGGAACGGGTGGAATCTAATAGACCTAGAAATATGGATTGTACATGTAGTCCAAGAGTGGATGGGTGAGATCCAATATATTCAGGCTATAGCATGCTAGCCATATAAGCTTACATAGGCACACATTTTCAACCAGGGTTACGGATCAGCCATACAACTCAGGGAGAGTGGATGGGATCCTATAGACCAAGGGATTACATATATGTTTGATTTATATTGACTATCTCAGTCATGTTTAATATGCCACATCGCACATAATTTAATTTTAATGATTACGAGGTAATTCCGTAATCAGTGTATGGTTTCATTTGCTATTTCATTGTGTTGCCTACTCATTGAGTATTTTCGCAAATACTCATCCCTTACTTCCCATTTCAGGTTAGTGTAGTTGGGCGCGGTATAGCATAGCTGAAGCGAGTTTCAATAGATTCTCAGGTAATCGACTCAGATATGTGCATTATGGTCCACTGAACAAAAATAAAATTGTATTTATGATTTTGTATATTTAGCTTAGCCAAGAACTCATTAAAAAGGATATTTTAAAAAATATCTATAATATTCTGTATTTTATGAAGAATATAAATGTTGTTGTATATTTTATGAAAGTCTTCTATATTGTGTTATTTTTGAAAATGAGTTTGAAAACAGGTATTAATACCTTGTGAGTCCTAAGGATACATTCTAGGTGATAAGATATATTTCTGAGATTCGTGACGATTGTCACGTAGCTAACTAGGGTCGGGACGTGACAATTGAACTCTAAATGAGAGAGAACACAACGTTGAAAATATATTAAAAACTTGAATGATATTTTTTAGGAGTTAGAGTAATATTTTTTAAGGGATTTAAATGATATTTATTATGTATCAATACATTTGTAAAATATATCAAACGTATTTAGGAGTTAGAAATCAGCGTTTAGGAGAATGTATTGATACATAGGTCAAATGTATCAAAAGATATACTAAAAATATCGATACTTTGAGGAAAGTATCAATACTTTTTATAAAAAATCATATACGGATACTTTTTTGATTGCAAAAGACAAATGTATAACTAAAAAAAGAGATAATTTTACCTTTTTTGATGCTTTTTTCTCCCCTTCTTTTTATATTTTCAAGGATAAGTTCATCATTTTCTAAGTTATTAATATTTATATAAAAGTTTAAGAGACTGGATCTCTCATTTTTCATATTATTTCTTTTTCTCCTTTTCGATCCCTTCAGGTTGTTCATGCACAATGAAGGTCCCAAACAAATTTTCTTCAATTTCTTTGTTATTTAACCGATTAAACTCCCATTTCTTATTATAAAACATTACTACTTGACACCCTTTACCATCTACATACTTTTTTTTTATTGAAATTGACTGAGAAATAAACCGGAGCACATTTGGACTATTATTTATGTTTGGGAATTTTCGTAGATTGGGGACTATTATTTACATACTTTGATTTCATAACATTTATCCTCTATATAACTTAATCTAGCATGTAAACATGTATTCATATAACAATTGAACTCGATTTCACAAATTTCCAATTTAGATGAACAGTAATCCTAGTTGTGAAATGTATCTTAAATTCATAAAATTTCTTAACACATGAAATCGAAGTTATAAGGATACTCAGAGTCTTATTAGAAGGTTGATTTAACCTTTAAAAGTGGAATAGTATATATCTTCTTTCTTTTTGAATGTTTTTGTATTCTTAATGTTTAGATATGATTTTATTACAATATTATATGTTAGTGCCAGAATTGTCCGTAGACCCTCCTCACGGCCAACGAGGAATGACTTAGTTGGTAAGGTGTGAGGGCGATGTGGCTGTTGTTGAACAGAGATTTTTTCACTGAAGAGTGACTGAAAGTGTGGCTATTTTTGGCGAGGCTCTACATCATAAACCCACAAAGATAACAAACACCTATGGAGTGACACCGGGAGGGGTTCTCGACGGAGAAACTCCGATGCCTAAGTCAGAAATAATGTGGAGGAAAAAGAAAATAGTCTTTCGACAAAAGCAACAAAGAGAAAATAAAAAATGGCTTAAAATAAGAGAAAAGTGTGTAGAATCTATACCCAAAGGTTACCAAACGAAAATGGTTATGATAAACAGGCTCCCTTTTTCTCTCTCCGATTCTATCAACGTGTGATCGAAGTGCAAACTTCCGGTGACTTTCTAACCAAAAATCCAAAATCTGAGAGAGAGTCTTAAAATCCGAGAGAGAGCCAACCCCGTCTCTGTTGAAGAAAATTGTCTTATATAGTGCCTCCCCCTGAACAGTGACTTGGCATCGAAAATAGGAAAGATGTGACATCTGACATGGGACGGTGTGCAACCAAATTTCATTAATGATGCTGACACCTCTGCAGGAGTATGGGCCTGACACCATCCCATCATCTGAAAAAATGGTCAGAGGATGGGACGGGTGCATTTAAGGGGCCAACTGTCAATAACCATTCCCATTTTTGATATGAAGGAGGGGGCACATTTCTGCTGATACTCTGTGTAGAAATTTCTGCCCTGATCAGGGATTGCCTACAAATTGGTTGTTGAAAGATTCTGGGCCTAAGATGATTCCTCTGAGAAGCTATCCGGGTCTCTGGGGAGATGACTTATCTCATTTGATCCTATTGGATGCCTGAGGCGTGCTATGGATGACCACGCCATGCCTAAGAAGAAGCTTCAGTCTTCATGGTACTTGAGACGGTGAGAATCCTGAGGCACCATTAATTCTCTTAGGATGCTGATTACCTGGGACAAAACTCACTGGGGCCATGAAATCCTTAAGAAGAGGGATTCTTGGGCAGAATTTGCCCGGGGTCGTGTATTCCCTGAGCAGGGAGAAACCTGGGCTGAGGTGTATCTAAGATAGACCTGTGTAGGATTACCCTTGGCCACGTGCATGTGCCTTTCTGATAAGGCATCCACGTGTCATCCCTATATTTTTCCCCAAACATCCAGTCCCCAAGTTTCTGATGTGAGACCAGTAAGGCTGGCGCCAAAAATATATGCTTAAGATGATCCGTCCCAGGGAAGAAATACCAGCTTAAGTGAGTCCAATTGTCTAGTGGAGTGGTCAATTACTGAGGCCGTTGGTATGGCACAGAAACTTCATAATCCCTGAGGTGATTATCGTGTCATGGAAACTTCACGGTTCTTGAGATCCCTTCTCTTTCTTCTAATAGAACCGTTATACTGTTGATGACATATCTTGCCTAGGTCTCTATTCCGTCTTCATTAATTACCCCTATCAAAAGTCGCATTATACCTGTCAACAGTTGTCTCCAAGAAGGCGGTTTCTCGGGTACTGAACGATTTTTGAATGCTTGGCTGGGGATGTGCCATGTGTTGAAGCACTGCTGAGGGGATTTGATGGTTCTTTGATTCTTGTGAAGGCATTTGTGGTCAGGGACATATGACGACTCCCTGTCCATTTAGATCAACGGCTGGGATCACCTCTCTCCATCTATAAATAGCCTCTTTTCTCCTGCCACTTTCACAAAATCTTCATCTTCTTGAATTTTTTCTGCTTTCAAAACCTTTCTTTGCTTCCTGCTCTCACTGTTCTTCATCCTTTTCTCACACTTTTTATTAAAAAATCTTCACAAGAGATGGCAGATGAAAGAAACTCAACAGATACTGCTCCCTGAAAGGAGTCTACCCATGCTGCAACCCTTATCCATGAGATGCAACCCCTACCCACGAGAGGGGGAGGATGGGAGGAACACCACCAAGCAAGCCCAATTCAAGGGACCCAATGAAGCAGATTGGTTTCCCTCGACCATCACTGAGACGGACTTGGAGACTTACCACCAAATATATAACATCCCTAAAGACGTTCGACTCAGGGTCCCTAGGGCAGAAGAAATCTCGAGTGCCCCGGGATCAGGGAAGGTCGTTTTAATAAGGAGAACTTATTGCTGGGGGTCTGGTATTCCCTCCAGCCATACTTTACGCGGATGTTCGAGGCTTTCGGCATTCCCCTCTACCAACTGACCCTGAACAGCTGAAGGGTTTTGGCTGGCCTGCTTGTGTTGAAAGCTGAAGCGAAATCCCCTACCCCCACCCCAGATGAGGTGCTGTATTTCTACTCTCTCAAGAAAAATACCAACCAGTATCCAGAATGGTACTATCTATAAATCCACCTATGATTCCAACCGAAGCTAAAGGGCAGTCCTTCCTGTAACAAGGACTAAAAGGACCATTGGTTTATGGTCAGCGGTAACTGGGCGGGATCTCTTCAGGAGACCATTCATACAACTTTCCAGGAGCCAGGTATAATAAGCTGAAAAATCTAAAAAAAATTTTCCTTATCTAAAGCAAAAAATTCTAACTGACCTCTTTCTATGCAGAAATTAACAGGGAATAGTCGAAGATTTTGATTGATGTGGCCAACAAGGTGGAATCCCTAGTTCCTGGTGATGTCAAAGCACTTCTGAGCGCAAATGCTCAGGTGAAATTTGGACTAGTGCCGAAAGCGACAACCAGAAATGAGTTGACAAAAATCAGAACTCATATGAACAAAGGTAGAAAATCTTTAGTGCTATTTTGATGCGTGTAGCCGGGTAAATTTCCTCTCTGTTCTGAATTTTTTTTATTTCTTTACCTATCTTTACGTAGTTGCAAGTATAAAGAGTACTGCAACAAACAGAAAACAGAAAGCAGCAAATGTGTTGCTGGGACTGCTTTTAAGGCAGGGTCTAAAGGGGATGGAGCCGATTGACCCTAAATAGAAGACCCAGGTTGATAAGTGCAAGGGGCCCATGAAGGGCAATGCTGAGAGGACCCCTGAGAAGGGGGGCAAAAAGAAGGAAGCCCCCAATAGAAGGGTATCTCCTTCAAGAAGCTGCCCAAGTATGAGTTAGAGAAGCGCCCCTCCAAGATTAGCTCGTCCCAGGTAAAAGATAAGGGCAAGAGGCCTTTGGAGGAAGGTCAGAAAAAGGCGAGGAAGAAGGGTAAGAAAATCATTTCTCTTCCTCGCCCTGTAGATCCTGCGCCAAAAACTATCCCAGTGGTTAAGGATGGCGCTGCAGCCACCAAGGTCTCCAGACAGGATACAGGAGGGGCAGTTGGCCCCAGGGAAACCCAGAAGGTCCAGGTAAGCGAAGGGCGGAAGCGGGGGCAGGAGGACCCGCCTATCTTTAAAATTGATGACCCCTTTCCCCCGAGGATTGAGGCGGTAGGGGATTTGGATGCCATGGAGATGGAAGATTTCCCTGAAGACAAGAGGAAAACTTTTGGACATCTACTTTCTCTGTTGAATTGGGGCAGGAAAGCAATTTCTCCTGGGGAAAGTAGGGAGATTAGAAACATTTCCCCTGATAAAGTGCTCGAATCCATAAGCTTTCACTCCCATCAAGTGAATATTATCCTCGCCTCAAAAATCCAAGTTCTAGTCAGTAACCTTTTGAATAATTGTCTGACCAGTGTCTTTCTTATGTAGAGTGCCTTCATCTTGGATATGTTCGCTGGAAACTTCCAAGATGCTATCCAGGTCAGGCAAAAGACTTTTGACACAGTGAAGAAATTGGAGAAGAAAGCTCAGGAAGCCCTATCCTTGGCCCGGGAGAACGCCTCCAAGAAGAGGGAGAGCTGATGGCCAAGATCACTGGCCTAAAGGAGGAGAAGTCTAAGCACTCTCAGAGAAATCCAAATGAGTTCAGGAGGAGCAGGCTTACAAAGAAAGGTTGTTTAAGGTTGAGGCTGGAGTCTCAATACTGGAGAAAGAGAAGGCAAAAGCTGAGAAGGCCAGGCAGACAACCGAAGGTCGATTCAAGAAAGTGAATGACATTTGTCGGGCTATGAGAGGTGAGAACGCCGAGTTGAAAGAGCAAAACTACAGGATAGTCATCTATTATAAGGAAATGGAAGAGATGCTTGAGGGTGCCCGGGAGGAGTGCAAGTCTCTGGAGAAAACGAACAGAACCTTGTAGCATTGCTTCGATGAGTAGTCTCAAGAGCTACGGACAGTAACCTCCCAACTCGAGGCCCAGTATGATGCAGGAATAAATGTGGTCGTTAATCTGACCAGTTGTATTTTTCTCCAAGAGTACCCATAGTTAGATCTGAGGTGGCTCTTTGATCAACTGAGTCGGGACGTCCCGAGGTTCTCAGGGACAGCTGTTGCAGAGGGGCTCCTTGAGACTTTAGCTCAGGAAACAACAGAGGCTGCTAAAGAAGGGGACTCAGCTGATGAGGAGAAAGAGGTCCCCACTCCTTAGGAAAATCCAGAGGAAGTTGTCCCTGCCTCACCCAAGGCTAAGGAAATGGAGATGTTGCCCTTACACCCCAGGTCAAAGACTAGGTGGTGGATCTACCAGAGTAAAGAAAGAGGACTCTCTAGTATGTTTTTAGGATTTAGAATATTTTTTGTAGGATTTTATAAATTTCCCCGACCCCACTGCATCTATATCTTCTCTTCCTTGTTGTATGTATAGGTGATACATATACACTTTTATTCATTTTAATGAAGAGATACACATTGAAATTCTATACTTCGCAAGCTTCTTTTTTCTTTTCTTTTTTATAAAATGATTGTAGATTCTTTGGGGTCAGATGTCCTTTCAAAATAGTTAGGGGGAGTTGGTGGGGATTTACGAAGGTCTTCAATATACCTGACCTAGTCAGGGTTTACTATGCCTTAGTACGAGCCAGGACTTTATCACACAGGATGCCTAATTGGGCCTAAGAGCTTATGATACCTGGGACAGATAGGCCTTCAACATACCTTACACGGCCAGAATTTACTATGCTTTAGTACGAAACAGGACTTAATCACATAGGATGCCTGATTGGGCCTAAGGGCTTATGATACCTGGAATGGATAAACCTTCAACATACTTTACCTGGCCAGGGTTTACTATGCCTTAGTATGAACCAGGACTTAATCACACAGGATGCTTGATTGGACCTAAAAGCTTATGATACCTGGGGCGGATAGGCCTTCAACATACCTTACCCGACCAGGGTTTACTACACCTTAGTACGAATCAGGACTTATTCACACAGGATGTCTGATTGGGCCTAAGGGCTTATGATACCTGGGGTAGATAGGCCTTCAACATACCTTACCCGGCCAGAGTTTACTATACCTTAGTACGAATCAGGACTTAATCACACAGGATACCTGATTGGGCCTAGGGGCTTATGATACCTAGGGCAGATAGGCCTTCAACATACCTTACCCGGCCAAGGTTTACTACACTTTAGTACGAACCAGGACTTAATCATAAAGAATGCCTGATTAGGCCTAAGAACTTATGATACCTGGGACGGATAGGCCTTCAACATACCTTATCCGGCCAAGGTTTACTATACCTTAGTATGAACCAGGACTTAATCACACAGGATGCCTGATTGGGCCTAAGGGCTTATGATACCTAGGGCGGATAAGCCTTCAACATACCTTATTTGGCCAGGGTTTACTATGCCTTAGTACGAACCAGGACTTAATCATACAGGATGCCTGATTAAGCTTAAGGGCTTATGATGCTTGAGACAGATGGGCCTTTAACATACCTTATCCGGTCAGGGTTTACTATATCTTAATACAAACCAGGACTTAATCACACAGGATGCTTGATTGGGCCTAAGGGCTTATGATACCTGGGACGGATAGGCCTTCAACATACCTTACCTGGCTAAGGTTAACTATACCTTAGTACGAACCGGGACTTAATCACATAGGATGTTTGATTGGGCCTAAAGGCTTATGATACCTAGGACGGATAGGACTTCAACATACCCTAGCGATGAATAGGCCTTCAACATACCTTATCGGGCCAGGGTTTACTATACCTTAGTACGAACCAGGACTTAATCACACATGATGCCTGATTGGACCTAAGGGCTTATGATACCTAGGGAGGATAGACCTTTAACATCCCTTACCAATCCAGGATTTACTATACCTTAGTACGAACTAAAACTTAATCACACAGGATGCCTGATTGGACCTAATGGCTTATGATACCTGGGGCGGATGGGCTTTCAACATACCTTATCCGGTCAGGGTTTACTATACTTTAGTACGAACCAGGACTTAATCACACAGGATGCTTGATTGAGCCTAAGGGCTTATGATACTTGGGACGTATAGGCCTTAAACATACCTTACCTAGCTAGGGTTTACTATGCCTTAGTATGAACTAGGACTTAATCACACAGGATGCCTGATTGGGCCTAAGGGCTTATGATACCTGGGAGAGATAGGCCTTTATACACATGACTAAGTGTTAAGGGATTTTAGGGCTTAAAACCAACCTTAACCTTAGATTTACACAATAAATGAAGTAAATAGATGTTAAGAAGAATACTTGAACTCTTCACTTTTATTCATAAGGAAAGTGAATTTTACAATTGAGTGTTACAAGCTTCAACTGACCAACCTGAGGAAGAATTCTATCAGGGATAATATTTCTTCAGTATCTCTGTATGTCAGGCTTTACTCAAGAAGTCGCCATCTAGTCGAGCCAATTTGTATGTTCCTGGCCTGACTGCCCTAACCACTTGATATGGTCTTTCCCAGTTAGCTCTCAGGGATCCTTCTGATGCTACTCGGGTGTTGAGGGTGATTCTTCTTAGAACAAGATCACCTTTCCTAAAAGAACGGGATCGTACCCTGCGATTATAAGATCGTGATACCTTTTTTTGGTGGGCAGCTATCCTGATTAGAGCACGATCCCTGGCTTCCTCTCAAAAATCTGACTCTAAGCGTATGACTTGCTCATTCTCTTATTCACTATAATGGGAGATATAAAAAGTGGGGATGTCCATTTTGGTTGGGACCACTGCTTCAAACCCATAGGTTAGAAAATAAGGAGTTTCCCCTGTGGCCACCTTTGCAGTGGTCCGATAGGCCCACA